>VMBQ01001678.1:11814-40728 GCA_007657795.1 Dreissena rostriformis
TGTTATGTGCACTTTCAATGAAAGGTTTTAGATAATAGTCAGTGTAAGATTCAATAATACAAGCACATTCATACAGTGGGTCAGATTGAAGTAAAATAAATTTACATTCTTTATCGATATGCGTCAAAGAAGAAACAGAAAGAGAGCAAAGTGCACTAAGTAATTTATGTTTACCCCCATTTTGTAATAACGTATAACAGTCATTTAAAGAAAGCAGCCTTTTAAATTTACGTCTTAAGTTACCATTTTTCCTTTTGCCATGTGAACGTTTATTTCTTAAACGTTTACTGAAAAGAGAAAAGGAATTTATAAATTTATTTTTAGAAATATTCCCGACATTTAATATATTATCATTCAATCCAAGTGGGTAAGCTGTTTGTAAACGTTTGATCCATTCAAGTTCCGATACGCACATTGCTTCAACATAATGCTTGAATGTGATTGGCGTTGATAAAAGCACAGTTAAACTAAACATACACGACAAATTATAACCTTGAGAAAAGACAAATGTCTTATATTGCGCTACTGTGATGTGTTCATTGATATAAAGCAATTTTAACAATACCCCACATGCATAAACACATGGCAGCCAATGGGTACTGATCATAGCCTGTCCATTTATAGTATAAACTTGTCCAAAAATAAACACCGTAGATGATTAATGCGATAACGTGTTATTATTCAATACCATTATCACATATTGGTATATAATTACATTTGTTTCAACAGCGGATGCAATTAGTTCATATGCTTCTTTATATTTGCAGGTTGTATTTTATTGTTGATTAATGTACCAATCCCACGAGAATAATAATACTAATAATGATTGATAACCAACATACGCATGCGTATCGTATTTCGGCGATGATTCATTGTGTATTGTGTGTGCTCATGCAATAATGCAATATTAACGCGCAATTGACAGATTATCAATTAACTTGTCTACATGCGCCGCAATCCTTCGTAAATATGCAATTTTAATCCATAATCATGCTCTGGATTTCCCTACGTTTGAATGCATTACCATAGTTGTCAACAGTTTAATCATTCTAATGTTAAATTAAAAAAGAACATTATCTCATGTAAACAACCCAAAAAGGTGTCATGGATTTCAATCAAACGTCAGAAAAGCTTAGCATTCAGTAACACATCAGTAATGAAGCGTATTACATTTAAATATGGACACACAATGGAATCTACAATACGTTAACTATAATATCGAGAGGTACATTTAATCTTGAAACCACAAACAAATCATAAAAGTACACACCAATTTACTAATCCTACAATGGATTCATTACTTTATTAGCTTTTAGAGTGATATTAAACTAAAACTAGAAATGGCGCGGCAGAGGCCGACGCGTGTCCCCACGCCGCATATATGTAATATTAAAAGGCAATTTTAAAGGCCTATGTTGATGGGGCCCCGGGGTGGGTAATGTGGACATGGATGGTAGATATAGACCGTGTTGTCATAAGAGATGTTCAGTATTAATTTTAAGTCAGTTGGTGAATTAATGAAGAAGTTATGTCAAAAAAATTGTTCGGGTGGGCGTGGTTGTCCATTATCTCCTCCTACACTATTGGAAATAAAACCTGGATACTTAAACACATGGTAGCTATGAGCATATGTGCGACGGTGCACTATTTGGAATTTTGATATGACCCCTGGGTCAAAAGCTATTATCATGTGCGTCGCATGTTGTTAGTAAAATAATTTTTTTCTTACCCATTTTACTCATTTTTTTCCCTTAACTTTTGACCCAGGGGTCAGATCGAAATTCCGTCGCCGTCACCGTCACACATATGCTCCTAGCTACCATATGTGTACATTTCAAGGTTCTAGTGCTTATAGTGTAGAAGGAGATAGTGGCCAAACGGACGGACAGAAAGACAGGAGATGAATACAATATGCCCAAGCTTTTAAAAGCGTGGGAATAAAAATGTAAGCTTGTCGCGGAAAAACATAAACCGAAGATATTAGCAGAACTATCATTATTTCAGAAAACAACAATAGCTATTTATTATGAATACTACATGATTGACACGCAATAAAAATTATAATTAGTTGACCTGTAACTCCGATGTTTGCAAATAGTTCTGATTGCTAAGCAGTTTACGTTATTATATTCAAAACATGCTCATGATGTCATTTGAATGAAAATGCAAACGATATTGATTTTTAGAAATTTTATAAATACAATAATAACAGTTATGTTCAGTCAACTGAACGTTAACATAGATACATTATCGAAACATAAATTGTCATGACAGTTTGTTTAATAGTTTGCGTTTAAAGATAAGTTAGGATACCGATCCAGATTGGGTGCAATCAAGTTGTTATTAAAGGTTGTCCATGTGGGATTCATACCGAATTCTAACAAACTCTCGATTCGCTATTATGTAATCATAATTGTGTATTAAATGTGTCATTCCATGAAATATTCCCTTAAGCAAATACATATCAGGACATTGATCTTCAATCGTCCGTTTCAATTCGTTTGGAAAATCAGCTTTTATCGTTTAATTAATACACAGTAACACGATGAACCAAGCATTTTTCGGGAACAAACCATGAGCTTTAATTTGTGTTGAGTACATGAACATGTCGCCATTGGTTACATATTTTATGTCGCAATTAATGGTTGAATTATTTTCAACAGCTCCCAAATGTGTTAATCCAATTACCTTTGAGCATAATAATACGAAAAAGCTATTGACGACCCTGCGGTATGCGTGCATAAGTTGAAACAACATCCTGCTGGAAGGATGTTTTTTAATTAATATACCAAGTTGATTGAATCAAACAAATATGAATCGTACGGCGGTTGAATATATTATACTGTGAGATTTCATGTCTTTCGCAACATCATTTCCAAGTTTATGTCTTTCCATTATTGTACTAGGTCTTGTTTTAGACCATCGTTATGGGACATCATCTGGCACTGAAATCGTTTTCTTCCATCAGGGTTAGGGTTATGTATGGCAAATGAATGCAGCTAATGTACATACACGTATTAGTTTCAAAATAATGCCGGAGAATGACATCACCCACGATGGTCTTAGACAGAGAACATTCAGTCAAGCCATTGATACTTAATCAACACCAATTCGTGTCAGGGTGTTACAGGCGTAGTTGAACAAATGGCATCATCCTTGTCCGAAGAGCCTGACATTGTGAAAGGAACTGTACGTCCCGCTTATGGTTTTAGAAAATGAGAGATGTTTTTTAAAGAAAACTGCTGTCAAAGATCGTCGACATGTTCAGTGGAAATCACGCGTATATAACCCAGTGAAACAGATGTCAAGTTCATTGTTAAATTGATTCGAAAACTACATGAACAATAATTGAATAATGCTTTAACGAGCTTAACACGACCACACATGTAATTATTTATTTAGTTCTAGAACTAAAGCAATTGCTTACTCAGTGTATACTACACGCGTTCTTCTGATTCCAAGTAATAGCTAATGTATAAAAATAACAAAACGCATACACGCCGTCAGTTAATAACAACATGATTTATACTTACGGTAACTACATATTTATATACTATTTTGCAAACATGAAACTCCAAAAACAATATCAATAGAGATTTAAAGCAACAGACGCATTGCTTGTACAATGCAGGGTTATACAGGCAATTCATAAAAACATAAATTACACCTAAACATTTATCAACAATATTTTAAGGGATTCATTATACCGCATGCTTCTCACAACCCTTCCCGACAATTGTGTTGATTTATAATTTGTTGTACTAGCACCAGGTTGTGGAAACATTACAGAGGACAACACAACACCATTGGCATGCTAACACTGAACTCGACCATTGTAAAGTCAGGTGATAGGATAGAGTTCCAACATGACAAGGGAAGATATTCCTTTACAATGGTCCTTAACAAAAGTACCCTTTGCCATGTGCCTAAAACTATGTATACTTATGAATAATCCCAAAATACAAAACAATTAACCATTTTTTTACTACTTGACTCATTGCACTGAGGTACCGAAAAGTGTGTGTCAATTTAATTCGTAAATGCAACTTTATGGGAATTTAAGTGTTTAACGACTTGTGACAAAGTGAAAGTCACCTTAATAGTTGAATTAAGAAAGATTACATGAGCGAGAACATGCATGCACTTTTCACTAAAAGATCAGTGGTGCATGCCACTTTAATAAGCATAAGCCGTTAAATTAATTATTTCATGCTCATGTATTTTCTGGCCTCGACAATATACAAATCTTAAATGTACAAACTTTAGTTTTAACGCGCATGGTGTAAACAAGTGGCTGACTTGAAAACAAAAGGATCATGATTTGCAAGAACAGTATGACCGTTTACTAACGTGGAAATGTTACGCATGCATTGTATTGTCTGATAACAATAGACATGGAATGTTGTGTGGTCACGTCCACTCACAAGTAATTCCATATCGGTAATTAATCCAGCGGGAAATTTCATTACCTAGATAAAGCAATACAATGCTATGATACACATGAGTACTATAACTCTCCTGTGTAGATGATAATATTATGGCCAGCTCATGGGAATTATTAAATCATGTTTAATATATTTGTTTGGCGACTCAAACATATAAAGTTACTTTGTTATAGCAATCAGGGAAATATTAACCATGTCAAACATATTACCATCATAAAACTATATAATAAGTAACCGTACTTAATGTTGCACTGGACACAAATAAACTAGCTATCTTAAAACATATGAAGCTTTTTAGAATATTGCGTCTGACGTAAGTATGATTATCAATTTGTATAAACACGTATCACTTTAGTTTGGTACTTAATGTATCCCATCGGATTATTTTCTTATTTTGAAAAACACGAAGTTAATTAAATCAAATATACGATACTCATCGTGCCACTGGAATCGAGATGGAATGTATATATTGTTATCATGTTAATGCGAATAAAAAAAATAAAAAAAAATATATNTAAAGCCATCCATATTAAATCATTATAACCCGATGCTCGCATAATCGATACTCGTTATTTGCATCGGAATATTTGTTTGTAAGAATGACTTTAATGTAAATATGTATGACTGCATTCGAGTGGAATGTTTTTTTTGTGGTAATACGTATTTGAGACCTTCATACCGTTATTCAAGTTTTGAGAACCATTTAACCTAGGTTCAAACGTTTGTTATATTTTCACTACGAACTTAAATCTCTCCACCTTGTCTACTGTAGCTTACAACAGTCCGCCTATGTTTACATGTGCTTGTAAATACTGACTTAACACAATATACCGGTTCTTACGCAACACAGTCGCAAATAAAAATACAATCACAGAGCTTGTAACGCGCACAACCGTTACATTGCGTCTTAATTTATGATTAATTGCTAAGTATTTCGTTCAAAGGGATCTGTTCACATACTTAATGTTTATATGTTTAACCTGGGCCAAGTGTGAGGTTTAGCGCTCTTTAACTGGTTTAAACCCCCAATGCTTAGCATTGACCGTTCTAAGGCGGAGATCCCAGCTTTATTCTACTATGTGTATATGTTGTTTCGTTTTGTGCCGTACTGTACCGTTTTGGCAATTGGTTCCTTGCCATAATTAAAGGACCACAAAGGTGTGTATGATAAAACTGCAATACTGCTGCAGCTTCTGGAGTTTCACTTCTTCATATTGTATTTGTTAGATATTTGTCGTGGATACCAACAATACATGTTTAATGTATATAAAGAAAAACAAGAAAAACAAAAAAACTCATAATAATGTAGTTGTTCTGTGCCTGACAAATAAACAAAGAATGCCAAATTTTATGTTTATGTTCAGCATCTTTTTTTACATCATATTGGTAACACATACATACTGCAAGTGGGGTTGTGAGTATGGCAATTTGTATGACATATACTTTTTGATATACCGTTTAAGAAAAATCATCAAACATTTTCAAACAAATATACAAACATAAGTCACGTTCAATCAAAACAAACACCGCCTTACTTGATAAAATCAGTCACATAAGGCTTAGCATGAAGTCCCTTACTTACTTCAGATGCAAATCCATACAAGATAAACGATGATTCACGTTGCATCGAGAACGGGTATTTGTAGTGTGATATTATTTCCATATGTTACATTTAACAGTATATGTGTCATATGTTTTAGGAATTGGTGAAATACTTCTGTATTAAAAAAGTAAATATAATAGTTCGGTAAAATAATAATATGACTATTTTGCGGAACCATTTGTGTATGTATGTTAAATATATGTGGTTTCTTCGTTGTCAGTGATATCGTGCATTAACTATTCACTGCAAAATACATATGCACCCCTTAGTGTCTCTGTGAAGTGAATTATTTTTGCGATCGTCTGAAAAAAAAAGACCGCCTCACATTAGGTAGAAACAAGTGAATGAAAACAGAAGACAGAGAAACCCAGTTGCTATAACTATACGAAATGTCAATGTAAATTTACGCTTTAGTGGCATTGTTATGTCTAGTGTATTTACAAAATGTGAACTGCAGATTAGATTTACCTAGTTTTTAAGTCGTTTGCCTTCTTGAACTGAGACTCGAATAAGTACTAAAAAACATCATCAGTGTATGCCTTACAATGCCAAGCTATTGTCTAGTATTGTCTCAGAAATGCGACACTGGTAATTAAAATGTACTATATTAATATTATAGCCGCGACTGGGAAGGATTTTTTGTACCGTTACACTTGATCGTAGCGCAACCTGTCAATAAGAATCAAAAAGTTGGTCAATATAATTTTTAGGTCCTACAGGGATACAATCGAAAATAGTACCTGGGTCAGGTGTTTCAGAATGTTTAAATAGCGCAAAACATAATCGTCAGTTCTTTGTATTGATCACTCTTGCAATATCGTAAATAGCTATAAATGATACGTAACCTTTCATGAATTAATAAGAGGTGGGTATCCTTGACAGTTTATAATTAACGGAAAATTCACGGAGTCGACTTATATATTATACCAACGTTCACTCGCACTTTGTTCAGAGTTATGTACACAACATTACAAAAAGTTGTATGACTGTAACAATTTTAATATATCTTATTTTTAATGAACGCCTTATTATTTTCAATGCATTTTTGTTACAATTTGTAAGTAATGTAATCCTGAATTAAAAAACAAATAATATAACGTTTGTTTTTTTTATCTATACTTTCTATCCTATATGAATATAAAACACAAATCTGCTGGAAATGAATACACACGAAATTGTCAATGATTACTTCGCGATGTACTCTATAAGTAAAATGGAAAGCTCGTTGATGAGGCATAATCGGTATAAAGTTATTTTTACAACATGACGACTGATAACTTAAATTACAACTAAAGAGAACATCACGCAATCGAACGATGATTCAAAAATAAACATTACTATTGTCAACGTTTGTCTTGATTTAATGTTAAGTACGTGATGACTACTGTGCATTCAACAATTGCTAACAGAACATACTTGGACTCACTTTGTAATTGCGAACAGGTTTAAAACTCATTTTTTTGGTTTAAAACATGACACATACATTTTAATTGGTATTATGTTCAACTTCACGAATAGGGCAACTCTGCATGTCAGTGTACACTGTAATATAATACTGTGTGCACAACATTATAGATCATAATTATTCTTTCTTTCAAAATGAGCAACGCGCAATCCCATAAATAGTTTGACATTTGATGCGCCTTGTCAATGCTGTTGTGTCATTGATCCGAACTTAGCACTGTAAATCAAACAGTAGATTCTCAAATAACCATAATTGTAAGCGACTTGTGTACTGACCCTTCAATATTGCATTCAACGCTTTGTATCAAACTGCAAAATGTCGATTGGGCATGCATGCAACTAAATATTTATATAATATTAATGCAAATTTGAAGGTCAAATAGTTAAGGATTTAAAGCTAGCCTAAGATTTGATTTGAATATTTATGCAAACGCAACAAGTGAATAAAAAAAAGGATTTTAAAGAAAATTTCAAGACTTAAACTTAATTCTTAATTGCGTTAATTAAACCATAACTGTTGTTAACCTAGAAATGTTTATTGTATACGTAAATCATAATCGCATTAATGAAAAACTATCTGCTATCAACCTATCAACTCTCATTATTTTATGAAACTTGCAACATTTGTTTTACTTGATAAAGTTTCTTTTGTAGTTTGAAATAAACTCTATGTGTAAAATCAAATTTTGTTCACAATGTACATTATAATTGAAACTAACAAATGTTACATACTTGGGTTTTATGTTGTTTGAAAACTGTAATCATAGTTGAAGTGAAGACGCGAATTGGAAACCTGTTTTGTTAAGAATCATTTAATTTTGTGTTGTTCATAAATACCTAATAATGTTAAGTAAAACAAAGTTAAACATGTAAAAAAAGTATATAATAATAATTCCGTGTGTGAATCGATACTGAAACAGTTAAAACACAGCACATATGGTGAATTACGTCTTTGCATGCACAAGTGTTTGTAAATTGAGTGTATATACATATATTACGAAATTAATAAAATCATTGAAACAGGAAAACAAATTCGGAAAGCCAACAAAAATATCGACATTTTGCATTGCCTTTACACATCGTTTAAATACAACATACATGTATGCTAACTGAAAGCTAGTTTAATATGTTTAATCATCCATTTCCTGTAGACACATGTAAACAAGTTGCACTAATAATAACAATTATAATAATAATAATACTGATTGATAACACACATACGCATGCGTATCATATTTTGGAGATGATTCATTGTGCGTTGTGAGTGCTCATGAAATATGTACATCAACACGCAAATGACAGATTATCGATTTACTTGTCAAAATGCGCCGCAATCTATCGTTTATATGCAATTTGAATTCATAATCATGTTCTGGATTTCCACATGGTGAAATGCATTACCATAGTTGTTAAAAGCGTTATCACTCTAATGTTAAAGTTTTACCAAAAACAGAATCTCATCTTAATAAGCCATGTTCATCAACAGTTGACATGGATTTCAATCAATAAGCAGAAAAGGCTTAACATGAAGTAACACATCATAAAATCACGCGTTTTACATTAAAATATCGACACAAATTAAATGTACAATAGGTTAGCTAAATATATATAAACATCAAGAGCTACATTGATTCTAGAAATAACAACAACACAAAAAGAACACACACACACACACGATAATAACCCTGAAAGAGATTAATTATTTAATTAGCCTCTATGAGAGCTTTTTAACCAACACAAGGTAAAATTATCACAGAAAAACAGTAACCGAGCAGTACAATTAACAATAACAATACAATTCGAACAATACATTTTTAATAAATTAATGCATTTGTTCAATTAAAAACAAGCCTAAAATGTCTGCATTTAGTCCCTTTCCGGATACCTAATCCATGAACACACACATTAGTAATTTCGAAAACAATGCAATTACAATTTAATGAATTTAGAGAAATATCACAAGATGTAGTGAGTACAATGTAAATGTGCGACCTGTTTTGTACTATCTAAGTGTGATAATATGTTACAAAAAAATGTTTTCATCACCAACGTAAAGAGCTATATTTTGTAAATGTATTTGGATAATGTCCTCAGTCGCACAAGTAAGGAAATAAATCCGACAGAAACTCATAAATCATGATGTCTCAGACAAAACATATGTGGCAAATGCCATTCGGATATAATAAACACCAATTTCTGATATCACAACCGTTATAGAAAAGAAGACAGTGTTTGAGAAGGAAGAGCTTGAAAGTCGGGCAGGTACCGTGCATCTTACAATGTAGATGATTAACCTGTTATTGGAACTTTCGATGATCCATAAATTATAGTATCACCGAGAGGGTTGTGTGAACGTTATAACTCAAAGTATGTCTTACATTCAAACAGTTTAAACATTTATTTAACATAATTGCATTACATTTCAAAATTGCAGTCAAAAAGTACGAGGCCATGTGTTAAGGACAATCGTGTTACATTAAAGCAAATAAACGCACCAAAGGAAAGTAAAACAATTCGGGTCTGCATTATGCAAAACGATTTCAGTGATCAGAGAACCACAGGGGCTGTCTCTTGTGCGATTTTTAAACTAATACAATAACGTTGTGAACACGTTGTAAATGTCATACAGATCACTAGACAACCTTCATTTATATATTGAACACATAGCAAAACAATCATAGGCCCTTAAATGTTTAATGACAATATTACAATCATTCCATCAATGGTGCATACTTACACAATTATAAAAAAAGAACACTACGTCCGAACTAAATCGTTGGGTATATATAGTCATCAAATTAGCACACTATGTTTTCCTGCGAACGTTGTGTTGTTCGGTTTCTTAATAAATTTGCTAGTGACCCATTCCAAGTGAAATGATAACATTGTATGTGTTATGAACCAGTTTGTTAAAAATAAATCGTATCGTTTATTTAAAAAGCAGTAGTATATGGAATCTGTACGAATGATATATGTGTATACACTCAATGCACACGCAGTTTATTTCATATTCGGCTAACATAAACTCAGTAATACTATTATATAACATACATATACGCACTGAATACATATTTGTTGAATGCTGAACAAGGAATAATTGTGAAGTTAGATATGCAACCGCCTTAAAACATATTTCATGACATTTGTATTAATAAACCATTATATAAGTTGTTTAATTATTTGTTAAATTGAAGTGGTAACGTCTTAATATCGGTTATAGTACGTTTATTTGCACTTTCTTTGTGTCGATTTATTATAAATTCTTCAACAAAAGTGAAAGCTGGAGTACATGGATAACTAAATATGACGCACCTTCGACCTCCATATTACATAGATATACAAAAAGGTTGTTTTGAAAGATTGATTTTTTCCTTGTAAAATATGGGTTAACATCCTACTAGTAAACAGTCAGCCAACAATACGTGTATATTATGTGCGAAAACATTATACACATGTTTTATCTAGCACACGGCTCTTTGATCCTGTGAAAATTGAAACTTAAACTGCGTGCTTAATATTCCCAAGTATTATGTTGCTAAATCTAGCTGTGATTATATTATATCAGAATTGATTAAGTTGCATGAAATAACTATGTAAATTCTCATTCGTAGTGATCATTTAAGTTAATTCATGCAACATTATATTATCTTCCATATGAATCAAATCGATAATTAAAACGTTTCTCTGCACTAAAGCTTGGTCAAAATCCTGTAAGAACATTTAAAGGGACTGTAAACCACGAATGACGAAAAAAGAAAAGTTCTAAAATACCGTATTTTTTACAACTATTAGTTTGTAATGATTAAAATATCAAGACTGGTATATTACATTACTTGCAAAAAAGTTCATATTTTCAGTATATTCGGTAATATAAGTACATCGCCAAAATAGGTGACATAACGATATACACACTATAAATAACGCAAGTACATTGATCATTTTATATATACAATATATACAATTCACTACGCATGCACAATTTGCATTCCTGGGTTTACCACGTGACGATGAATCATTTCTTTTTGTATTTATTTATTTTTACTGGGTATACATACACAGTAAAAATTTATAAATACAAAAATAAATAAATAAAAAAAAAACTTTTTTCAAGTAATGTTATATACCAGTCGCGATATTTTAATCAGTATAAACTAATAATTGTAAACAAATACGGTATTTTAGAACTTTTCTTTTATCGTCATTCGTGGTTTACAGTTCCTTTAACGATGTAAATACGTTTTGTCTGAAGTTTATATTATAACACGTGTAAAACAAAAGTTAAACAATACAATAAAGTGGCAAGTAGGTCACCGTTAAAACGTTGTTAGAAAGGGTCAAACACTACAAACATTACTCTTAATAACAATTTAGCCAACAACCGCTTCAAACCACGTTCCAAGGCAATGTATAGTGTAGTTCGTTGATGAATAAAAATGGTCAATTGATTAATTACATCGTATTATGTGTCTTTATCATACATATTTAACATTTCATTGAATATTGATTATATCGGTTATTCATTTCAAGTGAACGATTGAAAAAATGGAATACTCAATGACAATATAATTTTAAAACGGTTTTAGAGCTTCAAACCTCATGTGCGGTCGTGATTAATTAAAAAATGCTATTAAAGTGCACAATTCGGTGAAAGAAAACACGTATAAACAACGTTTTGATAAAAAAGAGACATGCTATACGAACTTAGAACGTCATCTTGCATTCGTCTGAAGAAACATCGATTATAGTTATACAACAAACATATAACGAACCATAGACATGATTGATATTTAAATGGCAAATATGTACGCATCATGAGTCAACATAGCTTTTATTCTGTTGACTAAGTACTCAATTCAATAATCGCTTTAATAAAACATCATAAGTAAATCGTATATTTTGCATCAGCAACATTTACTGTGTTCAGTACGAACATATTCCCATATTACACGACGACAGTGATATATGTTTTAAATGTTATTTATCAAGACAATACAAAAAGCAATGCTCTCGGCGAATTACCCCTAAGTGGCATCATAAGATGTATCATCGCAGGACAGTGCTTCCAGGTCAACTATGGCCGACGTGTTTTTTCAGTACTTCGAGAAATAAGTGATTTGGCTTTTTTAACAGTGATTGCATATTAAATAACGGATTTTGGATAGTTAAACAAAGTGAGTAAAGTGAGTATGTGAACTTTATGTTATCTACCTTACAGGCAGTTGCAAGGAAAACATCAAAATTTTGACGAACAATGTGCTAGAAAATTAAAAAAAAATACATAAACGCAGCCATTTTTGGACACCATGTTCATTGAAGCTTGACCATTTCACTATTTAGCCACAAAGGTCACGTTTGACCGCTCTATCTATACTTCCCAAAAAAGATGAGTACCACGAAAGTGTCAACAATGGGCAAACCTGACAAAAAACGCAAAAAAGAAATCGACTCGACGGGTAGCGTAAGTGAACTAGAAACGGACTCTACTGAGCCTGAGTCGTCAAAAAAACAGCCTTCAAGTGGTCATGCTGCATCAACTGAAATATGCAGCGGCGAAGAAAATGCGCGAAAAAGTGAAAGCGCTGACATAAAAAAGCAATTGAAAGCATTAACTAAAAATTGTCAAATATTGTTTCAAACGTCGACAGATCAATCAGCAAGATGAACGATATAATCGAAAGAGACGACGAAAGGCTGAAAATCTTAGTGAACGATCTCTTTGACAAACTAAAAGAGAGTTTATTAACACCATGTGCAAAACAAATTGACATTTTAGAGGCAAGGCTATTTGAGAAGGATCTTGAAAACGATGCACTGAAGAAAGATGTTAAAAACCTGAAGTCGCAAGTTAATCTACAGTCCGAAGAACGCAAAACTTAAAGCTCAATAAGAAAACCAGGAAAAGAACCGAAGACGATCAGAAAATGACTCCAACCAATATAGTAGGAGCAATAATATAATTATAAGTGGAATAAAACATTCAACCACAGGAATTGACCTCAACGGAACGCCTTCATTTGAATCAGCAGAGGAAACCACTAAAATTACCATTGCTAAGATTAACATCATCATTCAGGAGAGCATTACTATGGAAGACGTTGACATCGCCCACCGACTGAAAGGGAGTCCAAATGGCAAGAAAGATATAATCATGCGTTTCAAATCACGTATGACGCGTAACCGAGTGCTGAGGGAAAGCAAACTGCTTCGTGAGAAAAGCGTGTTTGTGCGTGAGGATCTAACCCCCCTCAACCGTGAGGTGCTCATGAGCGTCAAACGGAAAATGTCGGACGAAGTTAAAAGTGTCTGGTCCAGGAACGGGGCCATCTCCTACAAAGACGCAAGAGACGTAGTTCATCGCGTAGAATGGGAGGACTATCAGCACTGGCTTGATCTACCGTGGCCTAAAAAATAACATTGATATTTCAAAAGTACATTTTCGTTAAGTGTTAATAGAGTAAAAATTAAAATTACATTGCTTGCGCTATGTTAAATATACTTCATACTTAAGGTGCTTAATTACCAAAAACGATAATCTGTGGTAAAAGTTTGATAGTGTAAAAACGTTTATGTTGTTAATGCTATTTTTTTGTACATTGTACTTTCTACTCGAATTAGACTGACGAGTTAATAAATATGGCTTATTAAACGAGTTGCACGGGGAACCGTTTTTTCATTAAGGCCGATCAATTAGATTGTTTACAGTGCTTGACAAAATGAGATAAGAGTACAACCTAGACACATGTTAAATGTATTGCGCACATTAAAATACCACATTAAAACTTGAGGACTTTATGACACAGAATTTTGGTTTAACATTACTTTTAACGCCTAAAAGAGTTTATTGTTGTTTTTTTTCTTCTGTTTTCGTTTTTCGTTGAAGAAAGGAGCATCCTCTCTTTTAGTGAGGCTTTCTTCCTTTACAAAAAGCAGTGGCCTTGCTGCATCTTTTATAAAAAAAGATGTGTGCCTTGGTCTGACTGCTTTTCTTTGTCTTCTTTTTTAATTCCAATAATAACCCATTCTCTCGTCACTACAAACTCAGCAAGCACCAGCAACCAAGAAATATTTTATATCTTCATGTACAAACACTTCAATATGGGTATGCTTAATTACCCGAGCATAAACTATATTTACTAGTGATGGATGTTTTATAACAATATCCTTAGCTCTGTGTTTTTGCCTAGACTTATGTCCGTCTCTACTATTAATTATAGTAATTGCCTAAAAAGTATATCTGCGCAAATATCCGGAAAATATATCAAATCATATTGTTAGTTTTGCTCTGTGATTTTAATTGTTTTATGTTTTTCGCAAAAAAAAAAATGTTTACTTAAACAGCATTACTGTATTACTTATACTCCAACTAATACGACTCCTTAATCGATCTTACATTTAAAAAAAATACATATATTGTGTGCTAACGATATTCATTATTATATTCTTCTTACTCGCTATCGCATAATGTAAACCTGGTATGTAATGAACTTAGCGATGTTCACTATACATGTACTTCTATTATTCTAAAAAAAAACACTTATCATAACATAATATGTCATTGTGTTGTACATCTATAATTTATTATAATATGCTGGCAAGTAGATTACCTACCCCACCCCTTTATGCGCAATTCACGATGTATTTTTTCGAAGCAAATTATTGAAAAAAACATTTACTTGTTAAAACTAGTGAAATACTGTAGTCACACCATATAATTAGAAAAATGATAGAAATATAGTCAAAAATGTCTTATCCTTTTTGAAATCAAATTAAAAATTATGTACATCTCTTCTCAATGAAAATTTCAAAGCATCATGTTTTTATATAGAGATACTAAACGAAATATTTTGTCCCTTTTATAATTTAAATACAGGTAAGTCTACTACAATATTATATCGGATAATAATCGTTAAAGGGCCATAACAGAATACAATCTTAAAAGGTTTGAAATGGAGAATATAACATGTACATACAATTATGCTTTTGTGTATTGAACATATTGCACGAAAAAGATATTCGTGAATTGAAAAAGAAAAATAGAAAAAATAATTCATCTTATGTATCGTTGTTTTGTTTTGTTTGTTTACTTTTTGAAGTTTCTTGTTTGAATTTTGACGTCATAATAGGTTCAATATCTGTGTAATAAGAGCTTTTTCTTGTTGTGAATTTTGTCGTCATAATATGTTCAATGTCAGTATAATAAGAGCTTTTTCTTATTTGAATTTTNTTTTAAAAATTGCTTAAAATCATGGCATCACCGAAAACTTACACTTATCGGAAAAAACACAGTATTGAAAACGTTTGCACTTCCTAAATTAATCTATGTACTAACAGTTCTCCCAAATCCACCAAATGATATTATTAACGATATAAACTCAACAATATTTAATTTCATATGGGACGGTAAACCAGATAAAATTAAACGAACTCAGTTAATTCAATCCGTAGAAAATGGAGGTATCCAATTAACAAACATTGACGCATTCCTGAATGCAATCAAATGCAGCTGGGTTAAAAGATACCTAGATAATAACAATACGAGTAAATGGAAACTATTCTACCAGAAAATTCTAAAAAAATATGGTGATTCCTTACTTTTTGAATGTAACATCAGCAATAATATCTTACATGAAATTGCAAACGAAAATATTTTTCTATCTAATGTTCTATCGGCATGGAGTAATGTTACTCAGAATCTAGAAATCCAAACCAATAGTAAAATTATTTTATGGAACAATAAAGACATAACTTCAAACAATAAGACATTTTTCTATAAACATTTTTTTGAACGAAACATTAAATATGTCGACCAATTATACGATTACAGAATTAAGGATTTCTATTCTTTTGATAATATATGTTACATATACGGAATACCTTCAAGTAATTTCCTGAAATACTACACATTAATCAAAAACATACCCATGCATATTAAATCTATAACGAACACGAATAACACTCCGTGTTCTCAAACAAAATTCATAGAAAACATACTTACAAGAAAAAACAAAACGAACAAAATATTTTACACTCTACAAATTAAAAACCCTGTAGAAAACTCCAAAACTCAAAATAAATGGCAAATCCTTTTTCGAGAACAAGAATTTAATTGGAAACATATATTTATCATGCCATATAAAGCAACTATTGATAGCACACTGAGAAATTTTCAATATAAATACATCCATAGAATAATAGCAACAAATAAATATCTTTTTAAGTGCAATCTATCGAACACAAATTTATGTGATATATGCTGCGAGCACATTGAAACAATAGAACACCTTTTCTGGGAATGTAAACATATTCAAACTCTTGGAACCAATTGAAAACATTTCTTGAGAAACAACAAATAAAAGTTAAACTGTCCCTCTTAAATATTAGTTTCGGTGTAAATACCTTCAACATACCAGAAATTAACAACACTGTGAACTACATTATTATATTAATGAAATATTTCATATTCAGCATGAAATACAAAAAACAAACACCTACTTTGAACTGTTTTATACATTATTTAAAACTAAAGATCCAAATGGAAAAAGAAATAGCCCTAAACAACGATACACTTCACATTTTTGAACAAAAATGGAAACACATCAAAATTTCATAACCCAGTCCAGTTGACTTCTACCCCACTTTACGCAACTCATCTTTTGTTCTAATTACTATATTTAAAAAAAAACAACAACATATACTACTAACAATAAAAAAAACTGTAAATACTAGCATATCATGTATAATATGTTTGACATTACTATTGCTGTATAATATCACTTTGTCCTCGACCATGCACATATATACATTGTATGTTTTTACAATGAATAATAAAAAAAAGATGTATCATCGCATTGTAAATGTTAGTTTCAATCATGTATATGGTATGGGTGTTCTTGAGATTAGTACTCTTTTAAATCTACTGATTACATGGAACTGCATGCGCAGAAAAATTGTTTATTACAGATATATTTATATTTTAGTTTCCAATACGTTTTCAAAAGTGTGTAACGTTCGAGATATGAGCAACATGCATGGAAGGATAAGTAAGACAATATTGCTCAAAATATTACTTCAAATGCTATTGCGTAAGGCTATTTAATGTTAGCTATATTTAGTGAATTTAATTTTGGCTTATACAAACTAACTAAAAGTTATGGGAATATTTACGATAAAACAAATATTGCGAGTAATACCTGTCAAGTATTTGTTTAAGGGTCGATTCTCATTGTCTGTCCGAGTTTCCAGTCAGATGTTTGGCTGCAGTAAAATTCATCGGGTTGCCGTGATGTGGAATTGACGCCGGAAGCTCTGGTGCTGGCGTCGGTTCACAGTTGGCACGTAACGCCAAGTATCTTGGATGGACTTGCTTGGGGGCCAATACATAATCGACCGAGCTTTACGTGTTCGGTTGTTAACAGGTTTATCTAACGAGTCCAGCGAAGTACAACGATTTGTTTTGAGTTTCAAACAGAAAATAATTCCGTGTTGTGTTAATGAGTCACTGGGTGGTGCTGTTTGTATAACTAGGATGTGTTATGCGAGGCCCGCTTTAATAATTGTTCTTCATCGGTTACGTTCACAAAACCATTACCAATGCCATTAATTTATAACATTATGCGGTAGTTTATTTTGGCACGTGATAATGCAAACGGAGCACGGAACATACCTGTACATCCGCTTATAATTACGATACATACTACATTATCTCAGTAAATCAAAGCTAGGACATTGGAATCCATGTATGACAGTCCGTCACATATTACTGCTTGCTGTTTGTTTAGTATATGTTGCATGCAGAATAAAACATTCAGTGAGATTGTTTGTGTGTGCTTTTTATGCAATACTTTGTTATTCAGAATAAACAATATAGTGTATATGCATGTTTCCAAAATGCATAACCACGCACAGTATGTCGTATACTGTTCATCAAGAAGGTGTAGCATTATGTATATAATCAGTTGATTTTAACTTACTTTTTAAAAGTCGTTTCCAACAGATTGCTGATATTCTACATTTTGCATATTTCAGGAATATAAAATGCAAACATAAAACTCTACTGCAAATGATACACATTGTTCCAAATAGTTATTGTTAAACACACATCAATACAATTCGAGGCAATACAAAATAATATTATCATTAAAACTTGAATTTAAGAGACCGGTTTACTGTTTTTTCTTATATATTTTTTAAATGTCAATTAATGAATATACAATCAGAAATGTTATATTTTGAATATTATGTAATTAAAATAAGAAAGAAAACTATAAAATGAAAACACTCTTGCGTTGAGGTTCCACAGAGGGACCTCTGGTGGCAATTGTAAACGCTTTAATATCCAAATGTTTGAATTACGGCGGTAGTTTACACGTTATGTCGGTATTACACGATTTTGCATAATGTTCAATAAAAATTGCAATCACTTCATAATAATTCAAAAAGCAATTGATGGTCATTTATAAAATAACAAATATTTTAACAGTTTCCTTAATCACGAATGTTATTTAAATTAGTTACTTGATTTATTAGAATGCATATATTCTGCAGTTTAGAACAATTATTTTGTGAATTGTCCTTTTGCCAAACTATAAACAAGTCTCTTTAAAAGCAAGTGATTCGTTTCGTATAACTGTTAACAAAAAAATCAGTTAGGCAAAAGCAGGCATAGAGCTGTAAGATATTATGCGTTGAAAATAAATGCGGTTAATACTTATTCACGTACTAAATGCGAAATAAATCCGACATAAAATGATCGTTTTTGTTTTAGACATAATGGGTTTGGTGAATGTCATTGAGACTAAATGAATAACCATTTCTGATATGGTCTTCTTGGTCATACAAATGCATATAAGGAAGGTCGTCGTTGAAGTAGCAAGAGCTTGACAGTCGGAAAGGAAGCAAACATCTTGCTTTTACATGAAAGAAATTAGGAAGTAAACTTTGTTGGGCAAGGAGAAGCGATATTTTCATACTAGAGAAACACATCTTTAGTTCAGTTATTCAGTTACCTGCAAATACAGTACAGATTTGGTTCAAAACCATAACGTACAATTAAATTTACTAATGCTAACAACACTTATAAACTGAAAAGTAATTCGAACACATCATTCATTAAACACGTAAATTGTGAAAATCAGGGAAAACGCATAGAAAACCATTAGTGTATTTCATTTTCCTACAACGTTAAAGTATATAAGCTATTTAGCGTTGCATTATTAAAAGTGAAGATGTCCACAAACTAGCCGCCGAAATAAACTAGAATAGTTATTTCAATAGTCCTTAAATGTTCTTATCAACTGAAACTTAAATTTAGAATTGCATGGACTTTTTCTGAGTCACTGTAGTGATTTATGTTATTTAGACGGTAGGCTAGAGATTGGGACATTTGAATTCTTATTTTTATACCGTCCTCAATTCACCATTTACTTGTCTAACACCATCGTTGCACCTGCCAATATTTTCAAAGACCATGGGCTTATAAATATATACGCAGACATAATCGCAAAGCTTATCCCCAGCGGTCTGAACATCCGAACATGCTCGCCTGTTGTCTGTTTGTCTCCATTTTATATCAATGTATTATTCTGTAGATTGATTTATCTGTAGGGAAATGAATTACCATATTTGTTAACAATTTGTCAACTGATAACCCCGATGTGGAATTTCAATTACGGATGCAGGTTTATAAATCTGTCTAGTGCGTAACAATTCCTTTACAGTATGTCGTATAATTCAGTATGAATGGAAAACAAACAAGCTACTTTGCATCTTCTGTGGACGAAATAAACAAATTTAAAATAAAATTACGCATTATTGCTGGTAGCTGTTAATGCTGCGTAACATTGTGAAGATTTTAGCAGTTTGTTTGTTGTTAAAAGCATGGTTATTACTATACATCTAACATGGATTGTAATCTGTACCATTATGATGTGTACAACACATCATACTGTTTTGTAGTTCTGTCCGTGCATTTAAACAGTTGAGTTCCAAACTTCAAACCTTTGGTTTAACAGTAAAGCTTGATTGAATTTATGCGTTTTTATAATGACAATTTCAGTATACTTATAAATAGTTGCTTTTATTAGTATATTAAGGTGGCAAGTTAAAAGGAGTGTTGTTACACAACTAGGGTTTGTTTACGGTTTATAAGATAGCCAGTAAACTTTGCATGGCCAGGATGCTCCAATGTTTTGACATGGTAATGCGTGTTGATAATTCGTTAATCTTTTTAGACCTCATAACTTTATTTTAAATTGGATTTCTAATAATACCTTTTTGTAAGTTTAAAATTTTGTATTTTAAGTTAAATGAATCGCTTGGAACACAGACACTTCTACATACAGGATTTAATAATATTTCTATAGTAGTTATAGGCAGCCTTTGTTTATACTCGTGATGCGTCGAAAACGTAGGCTTTGTTTTGGACCCCGCTAATTTGAAGATGAAATCACTGATACAATCTATTAGCGAAATTATTATTTGTACGATATGAATGCATCAGCAGTGTGAAATGTACAAAGGCCATGATATTTTAATTTTCATGTGCATTTTTTTTTAAATATGTACGGATTTCCCTTTATAGTAGTGGGGTATTGTTTTTTCTAAATTACCTAAATCCAATATATACGAGTAGTTAATTACTTAATGTGACTTAATTTAAAATCCTGAACGTGCGTATTGCATCTATGTTTATTCCATCAGACACTTCAATGCTGCAATTTTTACTACGTTTGCTCAACTTCATGTAGGTCATTTAAAATTAATTGCATTAATTAAATATTTCTTTCTTATTACAATTACATTATATTCAAAATATTAATTCCATTTTAATTCCCTGATATCTATTCATACGACACATGAACACTAACATGGTACCATTTTAGTGTTCTTGTGTCGAATGAATAGATATATTTGCGGGTAATTAAAATGGAATTTATTGTGTCACAAAACATAAAAACGTGCATTTTAGATCAACACACATTTATGTTACAAGACCACATCTGGCGTTGAAATTTCGGCAATTGCTAAATGGAACACTGATTTTTAATTTTTTAACTTGATTTTAAGTAGTAATGGGGCTATGAAGCATTCGAGTATTTAATGAGAATATAATTTGTTATTGCGTCGAATTGATTGATGTGTTTTTAACAATAACTAGTTGGAACAATTTGTATCATTTGCAGTAAAGGTTTATGGTTGCATTTTATATTCCTAAAATATACAAATGTATAAAATCAGCAATCTGTTGGACACGACTTAAAAAAGTAAGTTGAAATCAACTGATTGTATACATAAATATTACACCTTCTGGATGGATAGTATATGACATATTGTGAATTTCGGAACCGTACACATAATTATACTTTATTATTTATTCTTAACAACAAAACAGTGCATAAAAAGCACTCACAAACAATATCACTGAATGTTTAATTTTGCCTGCAACATGTAATTGGAAACAGCATGCCGTAATATGTGAAAAACTGTTAAACACCGATATCAATACCATAGCTTTCATTTACTGACATAATGTAGAATTTATCGTAAGTATATGCGGTGTTAAAGATAGTTAATGAAAATGAAATAAAATGTGTTCATACGGTATACATACTCATTAAGATTAACGCCTGTTCCTTTTTGACTTCCTTGCAGTGTTCCGGAGTATTTTAATACAGCTATTTATGTTACACTCCCTCAGCCTTATAAATTAATACTTCGGCCTCGAACTACGTTCACTTTGCATTGGTATTTTGCATTTTGCGTGCTCCATTTGCATTATCCGTGCCAAACTAAACGTCCGCATAATATAATAACTCAATGGCTTTGGTAATGGTTTTGTGAACGTACCGATGAAAGACAATTATTAAATTGAGATTTGCATGATGCATCCTAGTTATACAAACAGCACCACCTAGTCAAACATTAACACAACACGGAATAGTTTTCTGTTTGAAACTCAAAATAAATCGTTGTACTTCGCTGGTCTCGTTAGATGAACCTTTTAAAACCCAAAAACGTAAAACTCTGTCAATTATGTATTGGCCTCAAAGCAAGTCCATCCAAGATACTCGGCGCAACCGCTAACTGTGAACCGACGCCAGCACCAGAGCTTCCGGTGTTTATTCCACATCACGAAAACTCGATGAATTTTACTGCAGCCGCACATTTGACTGAAAACTCGGACAGACACTGAGAGTCGTCCCCCAAACAAATACTTACAGGTATTACTCGCAAAATTATATTTATCGTAAACATTCCGATAACGTTAAGTGAGTTTGTATAAGCCAATATTTAATCAACTAAATAAAGCTTACTTTAAATTGCCTTACGCAAAAGCATTTGTAGTAATATTTTGAGCATTACTGTCTAACTTTTCCTTCCATGCATGTTGCTTATGCCTGTTTTCCTCGACCGTTACACATTTGTGAAAATGAATTGGAACATCAAATATAAATATATCTATACTTGACAATTTTGTTGCGCATGCAGTTCAATTTAACCAATAAATTAAATTGGTCAGCCCAGTTCAATAGTGTGTATTCACCAGAAAGAATATGAGTTGCAATAACATACATACTATTCAGAGCATGTTCCACTGCATGTTAATGTGTTCTTATGCATCTATGAAGTATTCTGGTAAACGGGACAAATAGCAAATTAATGGAAGGCCAACGCAAACTAAAAGGAAAAAAACCTAAAGATTTATCGGTTTATAAATGTTTACTTCTTAAGACGTAATGGGTTGTGCGAGACTTTTGTGCGCAGCTAATTAAATGAATATTTGCACTGCAATTACCATATCACTGTTGAAAACAATAATCAAGATTTATGGCCAAGCCGTCGATAAAGCATTTACGCAAAGGACGGGTCTATTACTAACGCATTTTTAAGATAAGTTTAAAGTTTCGCATGTGAATTATATATGTGTATGAGTTCGCATACGTCTATATCGTATCACATTTTGGTATCTCACTTGAGGCATGTTTTTCCGAAGGAAAACACATACAGTTAACATAAGTATATTACTTAATAGAGAACTAACACGTGTGTAATGTTCAACATCCTTGAATACCAAATCTGATAAAAAAGTGTGGTCTGGTTAAATATTTATGTCAGAGTGGACTTAAAATAATATAATTACACTTTTAAACAATCAATTATGTATTTTAAACGCTGAAACATATAGAAATACACATATCCAAGTAATACTTAAAAAAAACATTTGGAATATATTTATATTATCAATAAACCTTCTGTTTTATTAATTTAAAAATAAGCAACGGATCCAAGTAATGTTTAATATCGCACTTCTATGTTTCTACACCGTCGTTGAAATATATATGTAAATATGAGTTTTGAAGCGATTGTGAAAATATCATACGATGACAAAACGACCAAAAACTATGTTGGTTAAATATTATCCGCAATTGAATTAAACATATAGCAGACACGAGTGCAGACTGCACAGAAACAACTCTAAAGCATATTCAAGTGTCTATACCGCTTTGTATGGTGATAACATGTTGCTGCCGCAAATACAAATACACTTGACATGCAAACACAAATCATTACAAATTATTCGATCCTAAAAGTGATAATTTAAACAGAAAGCTTTCCGATATGTCTAACTCAGCTGCGTAATCAATACAAAAGTATGTCCATAAATCAGTTAAAACTTTAAGCTCGACAAACAAAGACGCGTGATTGAACTTTTTAATTATGTTTGACTTTGGATTTCAGATGCTTGCAGATACCATGTGCAATAGAATATATTGGGTTTAAAGCGTCGGGAAAAATGATCCTCTGGGAATAAAAAAAATCCTTATTCTAATTACCAAATTCAATTTTCTATTACAGGAATTGCACTGATCTTCATCGTAATTAAAGGCAGTGCAGTCTGTGAATGACCCTAACGACACGCACAATGTCAATTATTCACGCTGATGGCTTCTACATAATTATCTTTAGGACCGGCACATTACCGATTGTTATGTTATGAATACTACGATGGCATTTCATCAGCACAAAAGGTCATCACGATTGACTGGCATTTAATGTTGGTCCATTAACTATTTGTATTTTTAAATTACATTGAAATAGTTTGTGAAAAAAAATATTGATTAGAAATACGAAATCATGATTTTTAATCTTAAGAATACCCATACCATATACACAATTGAAATTTGCATTTGTAAGGCGATGATACATCTTATGATGCCAATGAGTGGTTTTTCGCCGAGAGCATTGCGTTTTGAATTGTCTGGATAAATAAAATTTATAACATATAGGGGAATCTGTTCGTACTAAACACAGTTAATGTTGCTAATAAAAATACGATGTATTTATGTTGTTTTACTAAAGCGATTATTGAATTGAGTACTTAGTAAACATAATAAAAGCTATGTTGCCTCATGATGCGTACAGATTTGCCATTTAAATAGCAAATCATTTCTATGTTCGTAATATGTTTGTTGTATAACTATAATCGTTGTTTCTTCAGACAAATGCATGATGACGTTCTAAGCTTTAATATTTTTTTTGTATCAAACATGTTATTGATACGTGTTTTGTTTCACACAATTGTGTACTCTTTTATAAATTGTTTTAATTAATCACGACCGCACGTGAGGTTTGAAGCTGTAAAACCGTTTGGAACAAAATAATGTTTTCATTGGCCTTTCCAATTGTTCAATCGTTCATTTGAAATAAATGAACGATATAATCAATATTCAATGCAATTTTAAATATGTATGATATAAGACACATACTAAGATGTAATGAATCCATTGACCATGTTTATGTTTTTATTCATCAACGAGCTACACTAAACATTGCCTTGGAACGTGGTTTGAAGCGGTTTTTGGCTAATTATTATTTAGAGTAATGTTTGTAGTTTTTTACCCTTTCTAACAACGTTTCAATGGTGACCAACTTGCTGCTGGTGCTGTTGATTGCCACTTTATTTTATTGTTTTACTTTTTTTTACACGTGTCATAATATAAACTTCAAACAAAACGTATTTATATCTTTAAATATTCTAACAGGATTTTGACCAAGCTTTAGTGCAGACGAACGTTTTAATGCTCGATTTGATTCATATAAAAGATAATATAATTGTGCATGAATTAACTTCAAAAATCAATACAAATAATAATTTACATAGTTATTTCATGTAACTTAATCAATTATGACATATTTTAATCACAACTAGATTTAGCAACATAATACTTGGGAATACTAAGCATGCAGTTTTAGTTTCAATTTTCACAATATCAAAGAGCCATGTGCTAGATAAAACATGTGTATGATGTTTTCGCATAGAATATAAACGTATTGTTTGCTGACTGTTTACTTTTAGGATGTTAACCCATATTGGACAAGGAAAAATCAATCTTTCAAAACAACATGTTTGTATATCTATGTAATAAGAGGGTCGAAGGTGCGTCATTTTAGTTTTCCATGTACTCCAGCTAGCACGTTTGCTGTAGCATGTCTAATAATTCGACACATAGAAAGTGCAAATGAACGTATTTCATAGCCAATGTGAAGACGTTAACACTTCAATTTAAATTTTGTTTATACAACTTATATATGGTATATTAATATACATTTCATGAATTACATATTTACGGCGGTCGAATAACTTACTTCACAATAATTCCATGTTCAGAATTCAACATTATGAATTCAGTACATATCTGTATTTTTATATTACAGTATTACTGCGTTAATGTTCAAATAAAATGAAATATACTGCGTTTGAATGTAGAGTATTAACACATAGTATCCATACAGAGTTCATACACTACTGCTATTTAAAGAAACGATGCGATGTATTTTTATCAAACAGGTTCATATATCATTCAATTTTATCATTTCACTTGTCTGGAATGGGTCATTAGCCAATTTATAAAGAATACGAACAACACAACGTGCGCATGAAAACATAATGTGCTAAATTGATGACTATATATACCCAACCATTTAGTTCGGACGTATAATTGTTGATTTTTAAATTGTGTAAGTATGCGCCATTGGTGGAATGAGTATAATATTGTCATTAAACATTTAGAAGACTATGGGTTTTTTCCTAGGTGTTCCATAGATAAATATGGGTTGTATATTGATCTGTATTGGTAAATCGACCGTGTGTATTTGTAACGTTAAAATAACATTATTTGAAATCAAACTTTTGACGTTCTATGAATGTTGTACAATAACGTAATCACACTGTTATGCGTGACATTAACAACGTGTTCACAACATTATTGTATTAGTTTAAAAAGCGTCCAAGAGACATCCCCTGTGGTTCGCTGATCACTGACAACGTTTTGCATAATACAGACCCGAGTTGTTTTACTTTTCTCTGGTGCGTTAATTTGCTTTAATGTAACACAATTGTCCTTAACACATGGCCGCGTATTTGTTGACTGCAATTTTAAAATGTAATGCAATTATTTTAATTAAATGTTTGAATGTAAGACATACTTTGAGTTATAACGTTCACACAACCCTCTTGGTGTACTATAATTTATGGATCATCGAAAGTTCCAATAACAGGCTAATAATAAACATTGCAAGATGTACGGTACCTGCTCGACTTTCAAGTTCTTCCTTCTCAAACGATGTCTTCTTTTCAATTACGGTTGTCATATCAGAAATTGGTGTTTATTAAATATGAATGGCATTTACCACATGTGTTCTGTCTTAGACATCCTGATTAATAACTTGCTTAGGATTTATTTCCTAACTAGTGCGACTGAAGACATTATCCAAAAATATTTACAAAATAGAGCTCTTTACGTTAGTGATGAAATATGTCTTAGTCACATACTATCACTCTTCGATAGAACAAAACCGCACATGAACATTGTGTTTAATACAGCATTTGATATTTCTCTTTATTCATTAAATTGGGATTGCATTGTTTTCGTAATTACTTATGTGTGTGTTTCATGGATAAGGCATCCGATAAGGGACTAAATGCTGACATTATAGGCGTATTTGTTTTAATTGAACACATGCATTATTGTATTAAATATGTACTGTTCGAATTGTATTGTTACTATTTTAGTGATATTTGTCGTTAACGATTTTATACTGAATGTTTGCTACATAGTAATTTATTAGAGTGTAAACTTTCGCAGAAACTTGTATACAGTTTGTTTCCAGCAACTGTATATAAAACCACTGTAAAGATTCTAGATCATTGCTACATGTCATATTTTAAATATAAGTAAATTTTGGTATCATACATTTTTTACTTTGCCCCTATCATTTATTATGCTGAAGAGAGCAAAGAGATCCAGATGCTAATTACTTATTTTGTATTAACCAGTATTGTATAATTGTAAAACCCAGTTAAGCCAATATATATATATAACACTATGAACTTATATGTTAGAATAAATAAAACGTAATGTCTCGTTTTCCTGAATTTTGTTTCGATGGAAAAAATGCATACACAAAGCTTGTCTACTCCCAGGAAATTAACCCAGTAAACGTCTTGGTGGCAATCAAACATAGCCAACATAGCAATAAGGGATTAATAGAGTTCAATAACGCATTACTGCATAATAATATACCTGAATATTAACTCAATAAGGATCTTGTCATTATCGTTGACTAACAAGTCTACACCATATGTTTTGTGCATAACAATTCATTCCAGAACGTGTCTCTTAATGGAAATAGAAAACATTGCAACATATATATCAAATTATTCTTAATCCAAACATAATTGTGCAAGTCCAGCGAAGTTATAATTGCTTTATATCGAAGAGATTCAAATGAGAGGAGGAATCACATCCCTGATAATGTCACTTTCTAAAAGTAAGCTTTATCGGTACACATATTGGTAAAAAATATGCTTTTCGTAATACATTGTTTTGAATGTATTCGGTATAAATCCCACAATGAGAACCGTTGATAACAATTCCATTTCACTATGTATGAACGCAACATATAAAACACACTAGTATGCGAATTTATGTTAAGACAATATATCTTTTTTAACGTTCAGTTGACTGAATATAACTGGTATTTTTTTATTAATACAATTTTGTAAATAAATATCGTTTAATGTTTGATTAAACTGATATCATTAGCATGCGTTGAATATAACAATGTAAACTCCTTAGCAATCAGAATTATATGCAAACATCGGACTCACATGTCAAATAATTATTGCATGTCAACCATGTAGTTTACACCATAAAGAGCTATTGTTGCTTTCTGAAATAAAGATATTACTGTTTTTCTGCGACAAGCTTACCTTTTGCTGGTTCAATAGCACTCTTAGAGGTTAAACAAGTAAATAATCACGTGCAGGGTTTTTTAAATGTGTGTGTGGTTTTTTTGTGTTGTTATTTTTAGAATCAGTGTAGCTCTTGATGTTAATATATA
>VMBQ01001678.1:42142-170337 GCA_007657795.1 Dreissena rostriformis
TATATCTATATATATTAAGATTATTTGTGTGTGCCCCAGATAGCATTACCATTTACACTTTTTACTTGAATCCCTCTATTAATGAATGCGCATGCGTAAACTGTTTTCTCTAAATCCCATCGATTGATTTAAAGTTACTGTTTAAGGAACACACGACAAACATGAGCTATATCCAGTTCAAAACATGTATTTTATTCGGAAATAGAGTAGATACAATAGTTATAAACAGTGCAATATGCGTTTAAATCGCACGGTAGCGAATAAAGCAAACATCTACAGTATGAAAGTAATATAATACAATACGCAAATAGGATTCATTTAACCATGATAGAAATAACAAGTAACATGTTGGCAAACATAAACTGCATTACGCAGAATGTATATTTAACGTTGACAATAACTTGAATGTATGAATGTGATCGAATGAATACGCCTCAGACTGATTAATGAAGTAGATTGACCATCCCCTAGTATTTATTTGATTTGCGAGCAGTAAGCTCACGCACTTTAATAATATAATATTGGTAGCATCGTGCCAATGGGAGAGATGGCTATCCAACATGTAACACAATTAGGTACTTACCAAAGTGGGTGTATTGGAGCCTAACAATCGAAGGATATCTTTTTAGTTTGCAGTCAATTTCAATAAGAACGATTTTGCGTAACATACCTTTATGTTTTGATTGAATAATTAATTTTAATCAATATGTATGTTATAAGTGTACGAAATGGTTAATGTTTACCACTTTCTACAACAATAAAGTCTAATAAATATGCAGTTCATCTATCAATCGGACACTTGAGGAATAAACTTTGCTTTTTACGTAAATTGAGATGCAATCATTAAATTGAAAATCCGATTTTTGGATTACTGGTATTGAGCTACACTTATGCAATTGATTATGTTTATTACATATTAATTGAGTAGTGTTTTTTGCTATGATATTAACTGTTTAATTGTACAAAGTCCATAAATGTAAAATTGGAAACTACAAATTATACAAGACTATGACTAATGTTCACTCTCATAATTCTTCTAATTATTATCTATTATTGCGATAACACGAAGAGCTAAATATAAATAATACTAACATTGACTGGTCTATCATAATACACTTGTGCATATTGGTAGGGCTTTAAACTTGTGGATGACACTTACAAGTTACCGTCGATCTTCAACCGCTACTGAAAATTGGCATGGGCAATTTTATAGCTCAAGCCTTAAAATATGAAAAATACTGCACTATCATGTATGGTGGTAAATACATGTATGCACATAACTGTACCTAGAATACAAAATACAATTGAGATAAAATGTATCACATATGACCTTTTAATTTTCATTAATGTAACATCCTTCTGCGGAATATAAGTTATTTGAAACCGATCGGTTCGATAACAGTACATATGAGTTAAGGTAGTTTGGCATTCAATTAGAAATAACGTTTCCAATATGGAATTTAATTGTGCTATATTTATGTGATCTTCGGTCTGTTATTGCTTGTGTGTAGGATATACATTTAACTTAGATTGGTTGAAATTGAATGGGTAAAGGGGGATATGTAGTTATTTGCGTATTGCTTATAATAGGACCGTTGTCCAATCTAACCTATTTAAATAAATAGTCATTAACGGATTAAGGGTTTACTACATGTGTCACATAAGCGTTTGCATTGCATTTAGGTTGGGTAGTATAACAAATTTGGTTAATGTGTTTGAGATATGAATAATTATTGGCAAATGTGTTAGAGATATAAATAGTAATATGCAATAAAGCAATACATAGTGTTAACAATAGATGCAACATACAGTAGTAAGCCGTTCTTTTGGGTCTGAGTATTAAGTCCGTTTGGAACTTATTTCGCATAGTTAAATAAATAAATTTAAACAATTCGTGTATGTCTAAGCTAAAATATCATAATACACAAGCACAATCAAAACCCGAATTATATTTTTACAAATGATATAAGCTGATAAATCAATATAACTAACATAGACAATATCGATAATTGGGGGAGAAAAGAAAAAAATAGGTATCGTATTTGACACTTTAATATTTACATAACCTGCGCGTTTTTTGTGTATGTTTCTGACAGCATTTAAGCAACCGATTTCGCTTCAAAGCAAAACCTGTGACCAGAACTTAAATTGTCTGTAATCCGGTAATTAGGTTTTTGTCTTAAAAATCCGCCAAAAAATGCCTGTACGAATATTTCAGAAGATTTGCTGAAGTTTATATAATGTTACAATGGTACGCAGATCATTTTTTTTTTTTTTTTTTTTTTTTTTTTTTTTTTTTTTTTTTTTTTTTTTTTTNGTGTGTGCATTATTCGATCTTTCATGCTGTTGCATATCGTTATTAAATACACCTGTGAAATTATCGTTGGATACCTTTCCTTTTATTATATATATAAGGACCAATTGTTTTTTTTTCAAGTACTTGTGGGTGTTATCAGAAATAATTTGCAATTGGTATGTTTGGGTTGGGAATCGGGAATAGCGTTCACAATGAATTACAACGTCCATTTATTGTGTTGTGACAAAATAACATCACCTTTATGTTGTGCTTATTTCCAGCCGTTGACTGACATAGGTTTCATTGACGTTGATTAGAATGGTATGATGAAATTAGAAAACAATACCCCAAAACTGAATTTGAACATATTTATATAATTTGGAAACCATTATTGTGCCTGAATTATTTACGAAGTTATGTATTTAAGTTAATGTTTTTTATTTTAGTAAAACATCAATATACAGTTGACACTGTATCAGGACAATACTGGTCACAACTTGAATATTTATATATATATTTAGCTTCTAGTAATCAGAAGCAAATATTGAGCTGCCTTATATGGAGATAATACATCATCTGGCCCTTTTTGATGACAAAAATTAGCTGCGAAACACATATACTTCACAAGCCGAACGAAAACACAACTAACACTATTTAACGAGTGTTCCGTCTTTATTGCTGGTACTTGCTTTTGTTTCATCTTGCCACATAAAGTTACACTTAAGTTCTGCTGCTCCATTGCGTGCACACCCATGACTTATTTTATAGTAAGTAAATAGTATCGTGCTTGTTTGCTGTCTGATTGTTGTTTTTTGTTGATATAGGACAGCTAGTGTATACACTTATGCTTTGTGAACAAGAAATAAAACATTTTGATGTTTTGAGCCCTAAACGTGTTTAAGTTAAAATGTTAACATTTGTATATTGATAGCAATGTGAAATGTATAAACCATAACTTAAATGTGTGTATGTATGATCATAAATATAATCGGGCTAATGTCTTCATTCCGTGTGGCCAAAGGTGAATACTTGATTGTATACGGGCAGTCTAGTGTACCTAAAATAGATGCACTAATCATGTTGTAACGTATTCACCATTGGCCACACGGAATACAGATATTAGCCCGATTATATTTATAATCATACAAACACACATTCAAGTTATGGTTTATACACTTGAATGACTTGTAAATGAATAGCCATGTGTGAAGAAAATCCAACTACATATATACATTTGAACCTTACGACATATTAATTTATGTTGCTGTTATAGTATTGATATACACACGGTTTGGTTGTAAGTAAATACATGTTGTTGTTTTAATACGGATTAATATTTGTAGATGGGTATTTCCACGGAACACTAAACTTCATACATTCAAAAAAAGTAAAATGTGATTAGGAATGACATAGATTGTGCAATGCTTTTTGACGATATCCTAATAGTCCTTAGGACATTAGCCGTACCATGGCTTTTTTATGTATTTGATTATGTAAAAACTGAATTAGTATTTAAACGAAAAATATGTCAGTATAATAATATAAACATTATACATCTAAAACTGAAACACATTTCTTACTTGACATCAATTGCGCCAACCAATACGTTACCATTACGGAAACCGCAATCGACTTAAGTTTACCTGACGACCGCTAATGTGTTACCTAAAAAAACACCTGTATATCGCTCACAACACTATATCACAATGCACATTGTTTCTTATGTGTATTTGTAAGCAGTTGCTAAATACGATCAGGTGTTACTAATCAGGTTTTATTAAATATTTAAATAAACATGGCAGAGCCCTTCTAACAATGTGTAATTAAAGGTATCTGCTTAAAAATGTCGTTCGTCATGATTTTATCATTACAAAGGCCTATATTAATATACTTACATATTTAATATGTTAACAGTTTACTCAGTCAGAAGTGTTTATTCATCTGTTTTAATATAATGAATGCATTCCTTTTTGAATCAATCCAAATGAGTGTGTGTGAAACTTTCGCGTTTCAAATATATGAACACATCCCTTTTACACAAATATTACATGTTTAATACGCACGCATCACAAATCATAATAGTTGATAACAGCGTGTGTTCGTATACTGCATATTGCGTTTATATGTTCTATTTTACTTGTCAAAATCAACTGGCCTAAATATTTCAAGTCACATAATAAGAAACTACGTTTATCATTTAAAAAAGTCATTGCTGAATGCGATCATATCATTGTATATTTCAGTGTATTTCTTGTTTGATGCTTAGCGAGAAAATGAAAAGGAATTCTACCCAGACACAAGTACACATATTTAGTAACACTTGAATACAGTTAATTGTCAAGACAAATTGGCAGCGATAAAGTATGCATGAAACGGTCTTAATGCAATTGCAATAAGTATGTCATTGTAAATGAATCGATATGGTAAACCTTCAGTTTTGCATGCATGCCTTATATTTACCGCGTGACCGTGCTACGCATTTAGTTGCGGTGTTGTTCTTTTGTCATATTATCCAGAAGAACAAAACAGTATTTGCTTCAAAATTGCCACATTAATCTTTGAAACATAATGCATTTACATATACCGACTTCATTGTATGTTGATAAGTCTTGACATTAGAAAATGTTACAATCAAAATGTTGGCTGTATACACACTTTTTTCCAGACGAACTATTGACAAATGCAGTTACTTTAATTGAAAAAATAAATGTATATAGACTATTCACAAACACGTGTCTACCAAACAAAAATATAAACAATTATACAACAATAATTAACTGCAATGAGACACACACAATGTATCTTTTTCCCTGAATATTTCAATTAATTTTACGCCACTTATTTAATGGTTCTGTCTATAACATTTTATGGTAGATTATTCAATAATAACCCTATACCATATTTGCTTCGTATAACATTATGCAAAAACAAATAAGTAAACAATTAATGTCCAGAAAGTAAATCACGAGAACAATCATTTTTCTTATTCTCTACATTTGTAACATAGCACTAAATATAAAAACACCCATCGAATATTTAACACATAATAGAGTAATTGTGTGGTGAGTATTGGGAATTTGTGTAAACAATTAACGGAGGTGTCTTAATTTTATACGTTAACTAATCATTATATTATTTACCCTTCTTTATAACGGTTCCAGCATTTGCAGCATTTTTTTATGATTGCTGATGACCAAATATGATAGTATTGGATCGGTGTTAATGGGATTTTGGTCGTTCTGTGTTCTTTGTTGACATAAGTAGAGGGTATTGAACCATGGATAGATTCTGACACTTTGGAGGCCATCAAACAAAGAGACAAGGCTTTTAGTAATTACACAAGTGATAAAAATGCTGAAAATGTCGAATTATTTAAATTATTAAGAAATAGATGTAAATGCTTAATTGATACAGCGAAAGAAAACTTCTTTACAGTCTCTCTTAAAGCTAACAAAAATGACTCAAAGTCACTCTGGTCTATTCTTAAGAAGCTTGGTTTACCATCTAAGTAAGGATTATCTTTCTTTACTAATATTTGTCTTAACATTGATGGATATGTTTTGATAAGGACATTATTGCAGATTATTTTAACCATTTTTACACTACAGTTGCCTGAAAGCTTGTTGATAAATTACCAACTTGTGTTATTAAGTTTGGAAAATCATTTGTCATTAATTTGTTATGCTAGCATTGGTGTTAAAGCTGCTAACAGTTGTTCTTTTTCTTTTGTTTCTGTGAACCAAGTACTCAAATATTAAAACCAGCTTAGTTCTAATAAAGCAACAGGTTTAGACGGTATGCCCTCACGTTTTGTGAAAGATGGGGCCTCGATTATTTCTCAACCTCTTACTCATGTTATTAATCTATCTCTTATACAGGGTGCTGTTCCAGATGATCTCAAGTCTGCTAGGATTGTTCCTTTTTTAAGAAAAGTGATAAAACCTCTATTGGTAATTACCGTCCAGTCTCTATTTTGAGTATTATATCTAAAATATATGAAAAGGTTGTTTATGACCAGGTTGAGTCATACTTCAAGGATACTTCAAGGTTAACAAATTGTTGTATAAATTTCAGTCCCGTTTCAGAAGTGTTTTTTTCAACGGACACCTGTCTCATACATTTGACTGATTATATTAGGTTGGAAATGGATAAAGGTAATCTCGTAGGGATGAATCTTCTCGACCTCCAAAAGGCCTTCGAAACTATTAATCACTCTGTACTTCTCATGAAATTAAGTGCAGCAGGTCTTGGTAATGATATCTTAATGTGGTTCGATTCATACCTTACAGATAGACAGCAACTTGTTGATGTTTCAGGCACTCATATCGGTACAGCCCCAATATCATGTGGAGTACCACAAGGGTCAATTTTAGGTCCCCTGCTCTTCCTGATCTATGTGAATGATATGTCTGCTGTGGTTACAAATAAGCTCCTCCTATATGCAGATGACTCAGGTATTCTTGTGTCTAGTGAGTGTAAATCTGATATTGAAAGGTTATTAAGAAAAGATTTACATCTGGTTAGTCAGTGGTTGGTTGACAATAAGTTGTCTCTGCATTTAGGTAAGACGGAGTCTATTCTATTTGGTTCTAGGCATATAATCAGATCAAAATCTTCTCTCGATATTTCGTGTAATGGTACCATTATTGAATCTACATCTTCAGTCAAATACCTAGGGGCTACATTGGATCAAACTTTGTCCTTTGATACCATGGTTCGTTCAGTCATTCAGAAGACCAACACCAGGTTAAAATATCTATATAGAAAAAAAAGAATATCTCACTCAACAAACCAAGAAACTTCTTGTCATGTCTTTAATCCAGTGTCATTTTGATTATGCTTGCTCTATATGGTACCATAGTCTCACGAAAATGTTACAAAATAAGCTCCAAACCACCCAGATTAATTTATTGCGGTTCGTTCTAGGTCTCGATGCAAGGGCACACATTGGGCCAGAACATTTTCGTTTGCTCAACTGGCTACCATTCAATAAACGTGTAGAACAGATTGTTCTTGGCCATGTGTTTAAGATTAAAAATGGATCGGCCCCTGACTATATGGGAGAACACTTTATTCCGCAGGCCTCTTTTCATTCATACAGGACCAGGGTAACTCAAAAAGGTGCATTTCTTGTCCCCAAGGTCAAAGGCTTCGGGTTAAAGTCCTTTTGTTACACGAGTTGCTCATTATGGAACAATTTACCCTCCAGTATAACACAGATTGATAGATTGTCTGTTTTTAAGTCATCTTTAAAAAATCATTTATTAGAAAATCTGTAACTTTTTATGTGTATTGTTTGTTTTTTCGGCTTAAGGAATCAGTTTTAGTCAGCAATTTTTATCAAAATTGATCCTATCTTTCATATATGTTATGCATTCTCCATTTTTTATTCTAAGTATTTTAGGATGGTGTAATAAATGATGCTATCTGTGATATNATTTTTAGTCAGCAATTTTTATCAAAATTGATCCTATCTTCCATAAATGTTATGCATTATCCATGTTCTAAGTAAATTAGTATGTTGTAATAAATGATGCTATCTGTGATATTTAAATTATTTCTTACAAATTTTAATAGTGTATTTTTAAGATCTCATATGATCCTATCTTCCATAAATGTTATGCATTATCCATGTTCTAAGTAAATTAGTATGTTGTAATAAATGATGCTATCTGTGATATTTAAATTATTTCTAACAAATTTTTAATAGTGTATTTTTAAGATCTCATAATTAATAATGATATATGTGGTATTTAAAGTATCAAAATGGTCTGAGATATATATGCCGAGTATTTAATCTATTTATTTAATTATGTTGGTCATTTTATTGATGTAATTTTGTTTAATATTTGTGTAAGTGCCAGTCTATATCATGCCACCAGCTCAAAGGACCACAATGGAAATATGGGTTTTATCATTTTTGTGTTATCCTTGGTGTTGGAATGTATGTAATGGCATATTTATTTTAATGTATGTGATATTTTTTATATATTGTACATGCTGTAAATGACCTTTTATACATTCATTGCCGAAATAAATCTATCTATCTATTTTCAGAGAAGCATTTAGGGAATAGGGCTTTTGCAAAAATAAAGCTTCATTTCTTGTGTTTTGTAAGATAATACTCATTTATAATTGTAAATACAATAATATCGGTTTAACAAAACACAAAACTTGATATAATAACGCAAACAAATGCTTCACAACTGTACATGTTATATGGATATTGACTTCTCTTCACAAAAAATACAAAACCATACGCACGCGATTCTTTTCAAATACTATTATATGTTTAAAACTGAACGCCGAACGGTTGCTGACTTGCAACTGTATGTGTATGTGTATGTTCTGTAAGTCAGAACCATTAGAGACACATCTGCCATTCTTGATAAAAAAAGCTTAATTTTAGGGCAATGTCCTTCGCAGAATGAATAAGCGTTGCACATAAATCCCCATTTGGAATTTAGTTTCCCAGAAAGTGTTACGTGATACCGCTACAGATGTGTCAAATGCCTAAAAATGACAGTATAGTTCGGTTGCTCGCTCGTTTCTTTCGATGTCATGTACACTGGGATATTGTTATTTGTATTCCCAATAGGTGTGTAATTGATGTTTGACAGACTGACGTTCCTTACAGACAATTACAACAATGCTAATAACATGATGAGATTGCATGAAATCCATTCATGATTGTTATATAGTTTCAACATAATTTTTTTCTCTGAGGCAGTGGGGTGATTCTTGAAGCTCAACGAATACATTCCCCACACAAATATACTGTTTGCAGCAAGCACTGAAACATTAGATACTGGTTTGGATGAAATTTTACGTGCATTTACCTTTACATGAATGTGTTGATTAGATTCCAGAACGACGCACCATACACATATTACACTGTCCAGATAATTGTAATGTGTCCCAAGGATATTACATATCACACGTTGTAGAATGCCCGATTAAAGGGTGTTTATTTAATATGTGCAAATATAAAGATCGAATCAGCGTTCTGTTATATTTTTAAATCATTTACAATTACTGTTTCACGCCAAAACATGATCAGTGTTGATTAAACTAAATAAGTTGTTGAGCTGTTTGAATGCCTTTATTAATTGATTTACTAACACTAGGTCAGTAGTATAATCATTAAATAAATAAAACAATAAAAAATAAATAACTTACGTGTTAAATGTTTATATATTTTATATATTTTTATGAACTTTGTTTAGTGTAAGAGGTTCATGGAACGTTAAGATTTACGTAAATTCAATAACATTTTAGTAATATACCCGTATAATTGATTCGAAACTTTACTTCTGTTATATTCGAAAACAGTTGTTGTTGTAGATATCTTATGTGTCATCATCACGCAATGAAAGACGTATTTTTTCTTTAATACCTATGCATGATGTTTTGCTCCATTCCAAGAATATTTTTTTTCAAACCTATACAACATGACATATTGCAACGGATAATCAAAACGTTGTCATAGTGCTAATAATACATGAAATCACTAACACTGTACAGCCGTAGTAAACAATGTTATCGTTTATACATTATAAAAATTGCAATTTCTTGGATTTATTGTTTTGAGTTTATCATACCATAGATGATTGTGCGATTTATTGTTTGCGAAAATTAGCTTCAATAAACATTTTACTGCAAACAGTATCATGATTCTCTTTTAGCATTATACGACACTGCATTATAATTGGTTACATATACATTAATTTAAAATTGACACTTTTATACGCACCGAAGGCATATTTGATTGCCTAAATATGCGCGGATTGTTGTTTTGATAACCTAATGTCTATGCTCTGACACCTCTCTATAACACTGTCCAAGTCGCTTACCTCAAAGTTGGGGTTATACATTGATGATAAAACAGATGACCTCCTCTCAAAACTTCATGAATATAATCATATAGATATAGCTTTGTATTACAGAGAGAGTGCAGGCTTTAATTAAGTTTCGTGTTGCTGTGCTGACTTGAACTGTGACTAAAGAGTACTCTTGGCAGTCATCAAACGTCCACTTCATTGGCAATGCATATGTGGAGTTTACGTTTTTGAGTGGTGTAATCGGGACTCGCTGACATGATGTAAGCTTAAAACACGCAGGCACCTAAGTACATGTTCGGCTTTACGATTGTTTGCTGCAAGTTCAATGGAGGCAAATAAAGCCGCTACATGTTTGCAGGTTTTAGCAATACCAGCTATGCTTCTTTTCAAAAATGACCCATGCTCTAGGACGCTTCCATTACGTCGCTGTGATTGAAGGAACTAATTTCAAAAATATGTATAATTAAGGCACTTTCTATTGACGTATTCAAAAAGCATTCTGACTACATCTGAAACTATATTTGACCACAGTCATAAAAAGGTAACCGCGAAAGTATGGATATTGTAAATATAACTACATAAACATAAATCATGCTAGATGAGATTCGTTGTAACAGTTTTAAGAATCCTTTTTTATACAATTGCGACACCAGAATAATTTCGCGGGATGGAATGAGTGTGGATATCGTAAGTGTTTGACACTGCTTATACAAATATAATATAAATGAAAAGACAAATATTTTGGGGAGCGTGCGTTGACATAACCCACATTTATTAACAAAATAAAGATGTTCACGTAGGTGTTATACCACATTTCTATATGACATAATATTACTGTATGTAGTGCTTGTACTTAAAACGTGTACAGCAATTTATATTCCGCTTATTCATTTCATTTGATATGCCATTGTTTTCGTTATTACTTAAATGTGTTTCATCGATGAGGGACTAAATACAAACATCATAGTCTTTGTTGTAGTGTGCATTATTATTTTATTGTTTTCGTAATTATTTAAGATAAGTAAACGCTCAAAATCAACTTGTACTTCGTAAAATAAAATGGTAATGCTATATGTGGTCTGGTAACATTGATTTAACGACATGCACAATGCTCGTTTTTTTGCGGGACAATATATTTCCATTTGAATTTCATGCAACGATATCCGAACATTTACGCGCGAACGCGAGATCGTCTACAGGCAGCGTCGGAAGCATGACATAGGGGCCCGTTATCTACTGGAATTCGAAAAGTGGGTCACTTGTATTTATTTTAAGCTTTTTTACATGTCAAGGGTCATTTTGTCAATTAACATTATTTGATTATCGTTTATAAGATTATTAGTTCAAATAGCGTGTACTGAACTGATTTGTATATGTTATTGAAATGGTGCGTATGCAATCGCGTGTACCTGGCGTTAAAAGAACCTAATACCAACACTATATACTCTTGCACGTTGAAGTTTGTCGAAGATATGGTAACTATTTGGAAATAATTCAAACAAAATTAAACGAAAGTGATAAAAACATAAATCTGAAAGATCAAAACGTTTGGCAATGCAGATTTATATTGATGCAGTACATGTTTTATTTAACATGTATGTACATGTATGTACCCTTTGTAGCTTTTCGAATCTAGATATCACTCTTTACGATGTCCTCTCTGTTATCTTGTTATATACATTACAACATTATGGACAGAGCACGCTGAAGAGGCACGTTACAAATCCTAGCTTCGTTTAAACTATAAAGAAATAAACTATATTGTTTGAATCAAATGTGCCTAATTTACATGACTAATTTTGACAATCATATAGCACTGTATTATTAGTTAGTTTATTTGGAAACGTGTTTATACTGTTCAAAGGTCAATCGAGGAATGCCATGTATTGGTTCGCTCAAGAACAATCTGGAGTCAAAGGGATTGTAGACACATGGACACACTTATTGAATTAGGTATATTTTATAAGAACAACGAAAAAGAACATCACTATAACATATGTAGATATATAATTTGATTCATTTTTAATTAACGACTACTCTTATGTAAGCATACTGTACGTAATTTGTGTTGTCTCCAATAACTAGTGCAGCTGGAAATTCGCAGTATGTAAAGAATATAACCGCGTGTATTGAATATGCTATTTTTAGTATTATAAAACTAAAATAGTATTGTATTTGTATTAGGTAATATATTGTATTGTACAAATTACAATAGGCCGGGCTAATTATGAGGGCACGAACATTAACGCTTGTTCTGTTATGAATAATACGATGTAATTAAATCAGATTAAGTCATTAATTACGCATATGCTTTGGGATTTTTTTATGTTCAATTAACAACTGGTATTTCGAAATTACTTTGCAATATTTCATTAGAACAAATATGTATTTGGAAAACGACTAATTGCTTTTTAATCCCAAAACACCCACAACATATAAATAAATTAAATATAGATTGCCAATCCGATGATTCATCTAATGATGCCACTGAGAGATGGTTTGCCTAGAGCACTGCGTTTTGGATTGTTTGGATACTTAAAATTAAAAACATATATCAGTCTGGTCGTTTAATAGGGGAACCTGTTCGTTCTACACAAAGTTTACTTTGCTTATACAAAATATACGATTTATGTATGTTGTTTAATTTAAGCGATTATTGAATTGAGTACTTCATCAACAGAATACACGCTATGTTTACCGACCATTGATTCGTACATATCGGACATTTACATAGCAACTCATGTCCATGGTATGTTATATGGCCGTGTATAACCATGATCGAGGTTTCGATAGGAAAATGCATGCTTGGGATCTCAGTGTTCTTAAGCATGTTCCTTTTTAAATAGACAAATATACCAGTTTTTTACTCGTTTCAAACGTGTAAATTAATCAAGACCACTCTGAAACCTGCTCTATAACAATTATTTGCATTGACCATTCCAATTTGCTAATTGTTCAATTGACATAAAAAAACGATGTAATGCAATATTCAATTCATATTTTATATTAATTTTGCATTACCTAACACACACAGTAAGATACATTGAAACAATTAACCATGTTTATTTGTTTAATTATCAACGAGCTACAATATATACCGCTTTATATTGTGTTTTGACGCTGTTGTTAGTTAGTCTGATCTCACTTTTTGTCCGGTATTAATCTCACAAGACAAATGATAAACTAACATCATAGCAGAGTATTTCATATGTTAAGGCAAAACAAACGAATAATTAGTCGATACAATAACAATTAAATCAGAACAGAGCAATATAATTACATTGTTAAGAGGCATGGTGAAATGAAATTAAAGAACATAGTGCATATACATGCTATATAATATGATCTTTTATAACACATTGTGCAGATCTGTTCATTCTTAAAAATGAAACAAAATTCACGTGAACAAATTCAAATACAAAGAGTTGCATATGCTACCTTTACACAAACAATTTATAAAACAAACCAAATATCGAAATATACGTATACGCTTGCTTAGACGTATTCACATAACACTGTTGCAATATATTGCATACACGGATATCTGAGTTTGTTGCTGGAGTGGGAAAATATATTTGTTGTATATTTTCATCTGCTTTTCATCAATCAGTTTTGCACAACTTACACGTTTCTATAGTTTGATTTACAACCGACGCATATACTCTAGTTTTCCTGAATAATCATACTAAGCCTTGCGTTATGTTCGTTTCCTAATGTAGGGTTTGAATGTTCAAATTGTTACCCATACAATAACTGTTGCACAGTAAAGTAAAACAATAGGGATATTTCAATATAATAGCTTCCCACACAAAACAACATATAACAATATAACATTATTTTTTTAGACACGATAACACACCTAAAATAAGTATCCGCCTCATCGTGTCTTTGATCAGAAGAGATATAGCGCTCAACAACTATTACAATTAGATCATAGGCATGAACTATTTATAAATATTGTGATTCAAATCAAAACATGCAGTTGACACTTGCTTTGCTTCATGTCAATTGGCCACTTCAAGTTACACTATGTTAATCCGGCTCGGCTGGCGCCCGAAGTCATTTCAATCATTAAATTAGAAGTACCCAACCTAGTAGTGTTTAACACATAACACTAGAAAAGGCACGCAATATGTACCAGATATGTTTCCAAGCTGTGCATGTACAATGGTTAATTAACCGATTAAATGCAGTATTAGTTGTCGGCCTCCCAATGAGCCTGTTTGACTGCACAATTATGTATGTCGTGCGTATTTGTACAAAGAATTAACTAATGCGTAATTTTTGATTTGAATGAAGATTACTTACACAACACATTAATCTTGATATAAAATATGTCAATTTCATACTCATTATCAAAATCAAAATAGTGTTGTTGTAAATTGTGTTGTTTACTCAAAATATTTAATACCATGGACGTTTGATTATGGTTCATACATGCCTGAAGTCCAAACGTTTAATTAAAGTTTAAAATTTTCTGAAGTCCAAACATTTTTCTTTTCTTTGTATCATAACATGGCAATTTGTATATGTTTCTCTTTGTGTTTGTGAACTGTATAATTTTGCCTATATAATGGAATGCATGTATTGCATTTACCTCTATTATATCAACCAAGCTGAATTGTTCAACAACTTTATTGTATAATAACAAAATAACATGTAAACTAACGATACAATTTGTAATGTCATAATTATTTATATACTATAATATAAAAATTACCGGCTTCTTGATTGACGTCAAAAATTCATGCATAACAGATGTATGTAATTCATAATAGTTTGTTATGAAATCGATCAATGTACGGTGGTTTATCGGCAGCTGTTTGTAAATACATGTACAATTGTTTGCATGTTTTATTAACATATGACATTGGTTAATTTGTTTGCTAATATGTACTGTGCTCTCGTACAATGTTCATCATGTCTTTAACTGGTTTATTTTCAAGCGCCAGTATATATATAATACAATTCTGTTGCGGACATTTACTATCATGTAATATCAAATTATACTGATGCTTTCATATGCAAACGGTTTTACCAATAAGGTGTGCGACGTTATAGAAGCCCTTTGGACATCTTCGAGTATAAACAATGATTAGTCCATTTACTATGTTCTAGGAAACGAATACACATACATTATATTAAATTATTTGACAAAATGTGGGGTTTTGGTATCACAGAATATCCAAATGAATCCATGAATTATGTAGTATTTTTAACCAGGTTTNTAGGGATTGTTATATTTAGCACTGGCCTACCGACGCTTTAGTTAATGGTCAGTGTCAAAGAATTTTTTTCGATCGTGGTAATTCCGACGGACTTATGGATTCAATGTGGAGAGTTTCTAAAGAAGAACGTTAATGGTAGATCAAATTAGTCACAATCAAGGTTCGAGACATGTACGTTGTTCACAATATTTGCAAACAAATTGTCATACATTCTTATAATAACGTATATATAATGTTTAAACAAGCGAAATAACACTCCTGACAAACACAATTAAGTAAAGGGGAATATTGTTCAAATCGGTAAAATAATAAAGCGTGTGTAGCTCTTTGTTTAACAAATAATTAAGTACTAAAATAGTAGCGCATTAGTGTTTGTTTCCTGAGGTCCCGGGCTCGAATCCGGGAAAGGCAATATGTTTATTGTTATTGAGTTCTGCCAATGCTAATTAGTTGAGACTTTTAAGATCATACTAGATTTATAAGTGAACATATTTAGTGATATTCTTCACACAAACAAACTTTGAAAACGTCCATTTAAGACACAACAGCTAAAGTCATATGAACATGATTTTATTCATCATGTCAAGTTTCTGCGACACCATGGTCCACAGAAACACATTAAATTATTTCAAATAGGCTAGCATTTTCTTAAACTGTAAAATAAATTGCACACGCCAGTCTTTGATTTTTCAGCGCATGCTCTGTCTTAAAAATAAATTTATGAGCGCTAATATGGCATTGTAATGCATTATTATATCCGTTTGCTTCCTTGTAGTTACTGGACATATGAGTCATGTTCCGAAAAAATTGGGCATAATGCATGTGCGTAAAGTGTCGTCAAAGATAAGCCTGTGCAGCCGCACAGGCTAATCACGGACGACACTTTCCGCTTTTAAGACGTTTTTCGTTTAAATGAAGTCTCTTCTTAGCAAAAATCCAATTTAGGCGGAAAGTGTCGTCCCTGAATAGCATGTGCGGACTTTGCGCACAAGCATTTGCAAAATACATCATGCGCATATCGTGTGGATATATCACCGACCGTATGTGCATATTAAGTTGTTTTATATCCGAATCTTGCAAACAATGAACTAGTTTCTCATTAACTATTATCACTACAAATGAGCTCGATCTTATATTAATGAAAATGTGGCATTCGAAATATTTAAGAACGTGTATACACACTATTATTAATATAACATTATTATGGTGAAATGTATGTTTAATGCCGATGATTTCTATAAATATTAAAGTATGTACTTTCGTACATCTAGTGCAGGACTCGGCCTAAAGACCCGTTTGCAAAATTCGGTTGGGAGAATTTCTCACTTGATGTGAGTTAATTTGTCCCTATAAATGAACAATCAAAGAGGTGCTTGTCCGTCACACTGCCAAGAGCCTCAAAATACCAAAAATCAATATGGCCGAATATGAGAAAATATTGCCTTTTGTAGTAAATAAAATGTTTTACTTCTATATTATGTATTTTTTCGGTAAAAACTCAGTAATGAGAGGTCTTGTTAAATATGTAGTGTAATTGATCCGGAAGGTCAAGTATAAGGTCATATGATACATCAACGACCTTGAGTTGACATTGGACAGTAACAGCTAGTGTAGGAACTTTTATGTGACGCATTGTGACGTAATTAATTCAATTTGTTATTGTTGTGCAAGTTTAACGTACAAATTTAGACACATTTAGATAATTTACGCATGTTGTTATCACATACAAGTGACTACTAAATTGAAAATTTTCATATTCGGCGGAAAAATACGACATTGACTGGGACTCAAACCCAAATGCAGATGGTATGAAAATGTGATAATCGACCAAACCCCTTACCAAGCAGACCCGTGATATTTGTTCAACGTTTTCTCAACGTCAAACTGAGGTAACATCTATTTGATATCGGGAAGACTTTGAACAAATGTCATGTGTTGGCTGGGTAATCACTGAGTCATCCCCTGTCCTAGGGACAGGCTAACGGGCTTTCTCTTTATTCCATATGGCATTATAGCAAAAACGCGCACAACTGATCAACATGAAATCAGGCTCATTTTAATAGGTTTAAAATTACTTTGTTTTACAAAGATTATATACAGTTCCAAAGTTAGTCATTTCATGTCCACAAGGTGATTTGTCCACTTTTCCACGACAACATGTGATGCAAAGCAAACCCCGCACGGCACGGACAACGCCGAATATCGCATTTTCCTGTACACTTGCATAATATCAGCAAGCTCCGTGGTAAAGCCTTAAGGCACTTTGTAGGCAACAGCATGCCAAGGTGCTCCTCCCATCCACCATATGTTACTGTTGCCAAACGTGTCTCGGGACCATCGATATTTACGAGCAGTTTACATGCCCTATGTATTTAAAAGGCTTCTCAACGAATATGTCATTTGATTATACTGCTTGTAGGAGGTAGGCAATCAAGTGCAGCACTAGCACTGGTATAGTTCTCTAGTCAGAGATGGTCAAATGTTTACGCAGTTTTCGTCAATCTGGCCTCTGCCCAGTCGCGTACCAAATACTTTTCTGGTAATGATTCATCCTGCTCTGACAAGGTATCTGTTTTTTTTTCAAAATTCATTAAAAATGAAAAACTCAGAGGCCACAGCTGCTTGCTTGGTTCCCACTTTACTCACGCTGTCGTCGCCTGTCAATATGTGAGGATTGTCTTTGCCAGCGGTGTCCGTAGCCGAAAAATTGCCTGATGCAACTGAAGAGTTCGATGTTTCTCACCAGTACCATACTGCTGCCAGATGTCTTTCATACCGTGTGTCTGGAAATATTGTGTAAAAAGCAGCAAAAATGCAAAGCTGTCGGTGTCGTTGGACATCACAACAGCTCATTGACACTGTTTGATACGCGCAGCCCAATCAACATGAGCCACTACCCTGGCATCGGCCTTCTTAATTCAGTTTAACTGTTCAGGAATGTCTTCATTACCAAACTTAATTGCTGGAAGAGCTTCATTGTCAGAGACAACTGAACCTGCAATGATAAGGTTGGCACAGACGTCATTGCACACTGTATCGCTTACCAATAGTTGAAGACTACGCTTATTTTCCTCGGATACCCAAAATTTATTTAGTTGTTGTGGGATTGGTGTGTCTCTGCTCATGTCAATAATTGCAATACCTGTTGCTTTGTCTCCGCGCCGCAACCGTTCTCATTCCTTTAAAGACATTTCAACGTATGAGTCTAGTACAAGATGAATATACTCTAGGCCCTCACTATGTTTGACGCTGAGTTGATAACATAATTAATATCACCAGCCAGAGTGGAAAATTGTGCAAGTAGCATCTGTCGCCTCTTAGACATGAAGTCCACGATGATATGAGGGTGAAGAAGACATTCCCGACTCCAATTAATGAGGACCAATCTAGATTAAATCTCCCTAATACGTTTTGACTTATTAACATGGGCTGGGAGGTCACCATCAAATTATAGAGATTGTGAAATCAAATCATGAGATAATATCTGCTTGAGGGACACGCCTCGTTCCTTTGCAACGTTCATGCTCCTCTGTGCATCTGCCATATCTTTGGATGACGGGGCATTCCTTTCCTTTAGAATAGCTTTTGATGTCAATAATGACTGTTTCGGTTGGTCAGTGAACTTGGGAAGATTTCTCTTTGAAATGGTGCAACTGATTTTTTTGGCTTTCTCAACTATTCTCTCCTGCCTGTATGCGCGCTAAAAACGTTCACCATTTTCAATACATTTAAGAAGCCGTCCAGCAACCTCTTTGCCAACAGCCAGTTTTGTCATTAAATTGTGTAGTGGAACGGGATCACTGACCGTCACTGTGTATGGGTTCTCACGTTCGAGCACATAGTCCAACAATATATCTAAATTGTGGTCGAACGAGTGACGACGAGTGGCGCTCAGTGAATGCTGCAGATGACATTGTCTGTGATCCATCGGCTTGTTGGTGGTTAGACGATTGATGAGGCTGGTGATGGACCCTATCTCATGGAACAAAAGCTCAAATTCTGCTACTTCACCAGCATTGCGTATCGCTCCTACAACATAGTGACCTCCTGGGCCCTTTGATACTCTCTGAATAGTCTGCTCAACATTTATATCACCTGCAACACTGGAAAACCAGCCTGGGCGGTCCCGAACAACCCATTGACCAATTGGAAAGCGCCGATAAAACTCAGGATGTGTGAACTACATTACATTTTGTTTTGGTTCAAGGTCCCATGCACCGTAACGCAAGTAGTAAATGCAGTCATATTCAGAAAATATCTGCATGGAATCATCAATGGTAGCTTCATGCAGTTTCCATTTCCTTCTCTGTCAGCCTTGAATAGGTTTCTTGTTATTTCTGTAATACAAGCTCTGGACAGAATGTACACGTTACTTTATTCCAGAGACGGTAAACAGAAAGTAAATGGTTTGATAATCGAATTGCAATACTTAATGTCATTATACACACACCAAACTAGGGCAAACTAACAGGTTGAGCGATCCATGATTCCCTACATATAAATGTTCATGTCAAAATTAATATTTCAACGTTACGTACAGATACACATGGGTAACTATGTAACTAAGGCCCAACGGTAGAAAAATGTGTAAACATGAGTTACTCAGTATGATGCAACGATAGAAGTGACCAAGTATGATCCAACGATAGAAGGGTTTAAATATGATCCAACGATAGAAGGGTATAAATATGATCCAACGATAAAAGGGTTTAAATATGACCGAACGATAGAAGGGTCTCAGTATGTTTGTTTCCTCAGTATCATCCAACGATAAAATGGTCTCAGTATCACCCAAAGATAGAAGGGTCTCAGTATAATTCAACGGTAAAAAGGTATCAGTATGATCTAACTATAGAAAGGTATGAGTATGATCCAACAGTAGAAAGATTTCTGTTTGATCTAACAATAGAATGATGTGTTTTCAAATTAGGAATATAAAGCTAATGACACTGTGTTTGTCACAAACATAGATACAAAACGTCTAGTCGTCAAAACTAAACGTTATTAAACAATAGTTTTTTTCCTATTATTATAAACATATTTTGAAGTGAAAAATGCATTTAAATAAAATTGAAAATCACAAAGAATATTGGATCATGTTTTATCCATCGAAATGCATATAGGGAGCAAAGCGCCATAATTCTGTCACAATTGACACCAGTCTAATTGTTACCTTTATAATTACCTCACACACTATGGCATTTCAGTTGTAAACTATATAGCGAAATATACTCATCCGTGAACGAGTAGTTACATAAACAAAGTATATACTCGAACGTACAGATTGATAGAGGAACATACGTATTAACACATGTGTGCCACACAATACGGAAAGCGATTTACTCGTACTTGTTGACTTATCATTATTGCTCGCTGATTATATGTTTCAATTTTATATTCATAAACATTTTAATGTGAAGAAAAAAAACAAATGATACAGACATAGATTCATCCGTACTTGTTGTCCTTTAAAACCCACTTGAGATTTTGTGGCTGCTGTTTTGTTATAGCAAAGGTAAACCATACTGGTAAGTACACAAATCGTACATATTGTTTCGCCCAGGGAATACAGTTTCGTTTTTCTATATACTTCTAATAAATGACCACAGCACATGTAAACGCTTTACGCTTTATGATCAATGAATTGTTAATATTTATCTGGCATGCGCAGTTTTGCAAATATAATTATCTTCCCAAAAAAACGACCATATCTGCACCATTCAAAATTCGCATATATTGCAATTATTTAGTCATAAATACTTCGGGTTTGTAACCACACCACTACTGGGTTGCCTTGGGATGACAGGACCATGTTCAATGTGCGTTGATTCCCTTAACCCGTGTCCATACGCTGGAAAAAGGTCGAAATGTTGTACAAAACATGGTTAACAGCACACATTTCCGAAATGTTGTACAAAACATGGTTAACAGCACACTATCCGAAATATTGTACAAAACACGGTTAACAGCACAAGTAAACTAAATGTATAAATGGTCTACACAATTTTTAAAGTTAAAGGTAAAAAATGAATATCAACGTTATGATTCGTCGTGTGTTCACGAATATACATGATACACATATTATACTAAAACAAGCATTAAATAAGCATTTGTCCTTCATGTATGTAATTTTATCTGTACGTGCAAATCACAAATAGTTGAGCTATTTACTTCAATATTATTTAAACGATTCATTAATGTATCTCTTCTTTAAACAAGCCTATTTTCATATTTTGGAGAAAAAATGGAATCTAAAAAAAACATTAACCAAAGATTTGTTTTAAAGGGACCTGACCTAAAAGTACTCAGCTTAATATAAAAACTACTGAGCCTTTCATGCACGTTTTCACAAAACAAAATGGTCACACTTGATCAACATATGCGATTTACAAATGCGCTTTGTCAAACATTTAACAAAAACCTAACACAAGACAAGAAACGTGCTAAATGAAACATAAATGACGACGCCTTGCACAAGATCACGTTTACGGAACAAATGTACAAATACACCCAGCATATATTTGCCGTGTTAATTAAAACATAACAGTTTGTAAAGCCAACTATAGAAGGATCACATCTCTAGTAATCTATTTGTGTTTTTAAATGATCACATCCTTAGTACATCAAATACATAGGTCGATCGTCAGTATAATGGATTTCTGGGTTTTTATTGTATTGATCTCGGCTTTTGTTTTTGATCGGCCACTATCTCATTCTACACTATTAGCACTAGAACCTAGAAACTAACACACATGGTAGCTATGCGCATATGTTCGATGGTGACGGTGACGGATTTTTTTGTAACCAATTTTGTTTCGCACCCAATTTTTTTTTCGTAACCAATTTTTTTTCGTACGCAAATTTTTGTTCCAACCCAAACTTTTTTTCATACCCACATTTTTTCGTACCCAAATTTTTTTTCGTACACACTTTTTTTTTCGTACCCAATTTGTTTTCGTACCCAAATTTTGTTCGTACCCACCCCGGGGCCCCATCAACATAGGCCTTGCCCACCTAAAATTGCCTTTTAATATAACATCTATGCGGCGTGGGGATCCGCGTCGGCATCTGCCGCGCCATTTCTAGTTTAAGTATGTAATAATGATTGCGTCAGACGTAAGGAACACTATTTTTTTTAAATCTTTCCATAATATCCTGGACCATGGATTCAAATACACAAATAAATGATCGCTTATTTGGATCACTTCTTACAGAAAATCACTGACCATAATATATGGTCGGTATCCGGACTAAATAAGACCATTAACTGATCGTTTATTTGAGACACAGCTTACATTTATCTCTGACCATAATGTTGGTGTCGCGATTAAATTGAATAATAAGGTTAACCAATGGCTGATCTTGAATACGACTTGCATGATGAAAGTATTAGGATAATTTGGACCAGTAAAGAGTCGCTTTTTTGAAACACTACAGAAATCCTTGCTCGTAACGTTGGTTTCCGCATAAAATAAGATTTGTATAAGATTCTGCCTCTGAATACGTATCACGGAAGTATCCGACCATAAAATGTTGGTATTAGCAAAAAAAGGATCGTTCAACATTATGTACGCCGTCGAACACATATAATTAACCGTGTTCTTGTTACACTTGCGATACAAACATTTTCCAGTAACGATCAATAACACACGGGAGCATGCATTCTTTCACGTCATTGTTTGGCCATTAAATTAGAGTATTCTGCTTTGGGGCACCACTTACAAAAATCCCTCGCCATAATGTTGGTGTCCGGGGCCTCCGATAGGGGCACCTCACACACGTAGCTTCCCGGTGTACTCGAGTTGATGTTGCTCCACATGAAGTTCTTCTCTGAAAATAGGAATACTGAAAAATCATCAGAAACATCATCAGGAGGAAAACAAATAGTGTGATCATCCGCTAGATAAACTGTACACGCATTTCATGGTAACGGATAGTTAAACTTAAAAGATATACTCATAGACGAAATGAATTGGTAGAACAGTAATAGAATCCAACAAATAAATGTATATAAAACATTACAAGACATCTAAGTTGGTATATCAAGTCATAAAGCATATCGGCAATGCTTCACTCATACCAATCGCTGGATTTCAAGCATACCTACCGCTTGACAGAACAACCCTGGATTTGATGTTTGGAGGCGGGGCTTGATCGTCCGCCCAGAACACCTGTCCCGTGTGAAATTGCCCTGTACCTTCCCATAATATCTCAGTATCGTAGTAGTAACCGGACGTGTACCAATAGCCGGCTCTGTAAAAAAATTACAAAAATGAACGAGGTTATATATGTGAAATGTTGTGGTTTCCCGTCATTGTAGTATATGTCTATGTGTGCGTTTTTGGTAATGTTTTCTGTTTGACACGTTATGAATGAAAAAATGCGATTAATTTAATCTAGTTTTACCACGCGATGGGACAAAATGAAATATCCAATGATCAATAATAGTATTTATATTTAATTAGCAAAACTTTTTTATGAGAATTTCAATGAATGATCGAAAGCATGGCTATAGATTACTTTATTGGAATATTTGACTTATTCATTTCGTAATATAAGTATTTTTATCGCCAGAGTCCATGGAAACTAGTTGGGCACTACTTGACTGGAATATAAAATAGTTGAAACTTTTGAATAAATCTGTTTTATTTCAACTATTAGATGGTGAAGCTTGGAAATATCTTGGTTACTTTGGAAATAACTTATCAACGACTGTCGATTCATTTTTAGAGCACGTGTTTGCAAAAACGTGTCTCGGAAGTGTTTCTTATTTTTGTGCCATTTAAGAGAGTGTTAATTGAATCGTACCTAGAATTCTATTTGAACTTATATGTACTTTCAAACAATATAGATAACAGTTTTCACATATTTATTGACTGACAATTTGAAATAAAAAGAAAAGGCAATTATATATAGTATCTCAGATACATAAATATAAATACTATTATTGATCATAAGGTGGTTCAATTCATACCTTTCAGATAGTCAGCAACTTGTTGATGTTTCAGGCACTCATTCCGGTACAGCCCCAATATCATGTGGAGTTCCACAAGGGTCAATTCTAGGTCCCCTGCTCTTCCTTATCTATGTTAATGATATGTCTGCTGTGGTAAAAAATAGGCTCCTCCTATATGCAGATGACTCAGGTATTCTTGTGTCTGGTAAGTCTAAATCTGATATTGAAAGGTTATTGAAAGAAGATTTACATCTGGTTAGTCAGTGGTTGGTTGACAATAAGTTGTCTCTGCATTTAGGNCAATCGCTGGATTTCAAGCATACCTACCGCTTGACAGAACAACCCTGGATTTGATGTTTGGAGGCGGGGCTTGACCGTCCGCCCAGAACACCTGTCTCGTGTGAAATTGCCCTGTACCTTCCCATAATATCTCAGTATCGTAGTAGTACCCGGACGTGTACCAATAGCCGGCTCTGTAAAAAAAATACAAAAATGAACGAAGTTATATATATGAAATGTTGTGGTTTCCCGTCATTTTAGTATATGTCCATGTATGTGTTTTTGGTAATGTTTTCTGTTTGACACGTTATGAATGAAAAAAAAGCGATAACTTTAATCTTGTTTTATGACGCGATGGGACAAAATGAAATATCCAATGATCAATAATAGTATTTATATTTAATTAGCAAAACTTCTTTATGAGAATTTCAATGAATGATCGAAAGCATGGCTATAGATTACCTTATTGGAATATTTGACTATATCCATTTCGTAATATAAGTATTTTTATCGCCAGAGTCCATGGAAACTATTTGGGCACTACTTGACTGGAATATAAAATAGTTGAAACTTTTGAATAAATCTGTTTTATTTCAACTATTAGATGGTGAAGCTTGGAAATATCTTGGTTACTTTGGAAATAACTTATCAACGACTGTCGATTCATTTTTAGAGCACGTGTTTGCAAAAACGTGTCTCGGAAGTGTTTCTTGTTTTTGTGCCATTTAAGACAGTGTTAATTGAATCGTACCTAGAATTCTATTTGAACTTATATGTACTTTCAAACAATATAGATAACACTTTTCACATATTTATTGACGGACAATTTGAAGTAAAAAGAAAAGGCAATCATATATAGTATCTGCATAGCTATGGTAGCTATGACAGTTTTTTTATAGCATAATCTCATTTAGAAATATGGAATAAAATGCCTTTATCGAGCTAGCTAATAAGACTCAATGTAATTGTTGTTGTAATCTTATTAACTTGAAACAGTGTTCTGGTACTATTGGTCCACACAAAACATTGCACAAGTTTTCATCTCAATCTGAGTCTAAATCTTAAATATTTAACCACAGGGAATCAAATCGCAAAATTTACAAGTTTTGTGATTGGTATTTTTAACCATGGAAATAACACTTCAATGTTACAAGCATTCTGATTGGTCTATTCAACCAATTAAAAATGAAGCTAAAATGTAACTAGCATTCTGATTTGTCTATTTATGAATGGTAATCAACGCTTAAGCGATACCAGCATTATTATTGGTATATATAATCAGTGCAAATTAAAGCAGGAATGTCAAAAGCATTCTGATAAGTCTATTCAAGCTAAGGAAATAAACGCTCAAATCTAACATGTGAAATCATGTATGCGATTGTTCATTGCTGCATTCTTAGGGCCTGGGTTTATATGAAACACATTCACATGAAAATATAGTTAAAGTCTAGACATATTTCGGAAGAGTGATATATTGGCTTAGCAAATTTTATGGCGGCATAAGATAGCTTCAATGCACATGATACAAAGGCACACATATATCTGGTTTCCAGCGCATGGAAAATACATTGTCCTTACTGCACACACAGATGATGAAAATTGTTCAATTTATCACGAAACCTAAAACAACAAAGAATGTCACGAAACTAGTGGCACTAGAACGGCCTTGTTCTTTATTTTCTTTTTGAGTGAAAACCGCCTGATTCAAATGTTGATACATGTTATGGAAATGTTGTTATAGAGTCACACAATAATATGGTTACTTTGCAATATATAAATGTATGAGTTAATATTGCTTCAAACGAACCCATTTTGTATGTAAAGTGCTTTGTTTGACATATGTTTGAAATTACAAGGTAAAATCTAAAAGGAGAAGTCATAAATAAGATAGGCACATTGTATGTCACTTAAGTTTGAAAACGTTCGTTATTATCGTATATAGCGGTTTTAATATAATTCATGCCTTCATTAATAATTTACAACCTGCCTCTATACGTGTTCATTATAAAATACCCCGGTTACACTTACCCAGCGCGCGGCACTTGCCTCTTCATAAACCATAAGCGGGGAGTCTACAAACTGATAGCAATAAGTTTGAAACTGGTGCCAACCTTTTGGACAACCTAAAATAGTCATCAAATGAATAATATCATTGCAATCTGTAGAAAATAAAGAATCAAACTTTTTTTTTGTTAACTGTATTTAAATATTTTATTTTACCGGAATATAAAATGTTATACCACATTATTTCACAACCCATTGTTTCTTTCCCTTCTAAAAAGGCCTTCGGTGTAGAAATAATGTATTTTTGGTTGTATTTGAAATGCTGTTATCCTTATCAAAAAATATGTAAGCAATTTACGCGTGCTGCAGATAACAACTTTGGGAACAAGAGCGAGCAGATGTCCTCATCATAGCAGACAACAACGTTTGTCGTTTGACCACATGATTATCGACAACCCTGTGCAATGTCCCACTCACGTTCGAGGCAGATGAGGATAAATGGGGCTTTGCAAAGCTCAGACAGTAAAACCAAGTTCCCCTCGGTTTATCAGTTTGTCTTAACCATACGTTTATCATAAAAAAGTGAATGTAAAAGAATGTGAAGTGAATATAAAGAATGTTTAAGAGCAAGATAAAGCTTGATAATTGCTTTATTTCAGCTAGACGATTCTGGTGCTGCTTGACAATAGATAACTGTTTGACATTCTTTAACAGGCTCAAATAGACAAAATACCATAACAAACGTGTAAATGCAAAAAAAGTGCAGGTCTCAGCTCCCAATTCTTGTATATTTGTAATTTAAAATCAAATGCCGAAGTCATGGTCGAACACTGATATTGGAACAATTATGGATTGGATTTTTTTTTTCATAAATTTAGTTCATAGATTGACAGATACGAGTCCAGTCTTCTTTCAGTCATGCGTGAAATGTGTATAAAATGGTGGCCAAATAACACGAACAAAACGACCATATAAAATAAATAAAGTTTCGTGTATTAGCTGTTATCATTAGTTTAAATTGTCGATTTGAGCAAGCGTTTTTAACCCAAAGTCATCGAACAATTTGGATAGTTTTGTGAACAGATGAATTGTTTATGTCAGCAAAACGGTGATCACTTATATGAAGTACAGAGAAAAATAAATTAATCGAAATGAATATACGTTGTAGTCGAAAGCCTATACAGAGGTACGTCTCGGGTTCAAACCTATTATGGTATACGCAATGAAATGCAAATCTGTATTAACTTTTTCTCTTAAACGCTGGTTAACTGATCTGAATTGTCAAATTATTGGCCTTCAAATTACCATAAACATTAAAAATAATGCATCACTATTTTCTTATATAATATCGACTGACTATGGATTTCGGTTTACAGATGAAACAGCATAAAAGAAATACCCATTCATATATACATTCATTTTTATTTAATTTATAGTGGACAGGCATAACATATACACACTAATAATTGTTAAGTTATTGTTTTGATCATAATGATTATGCTGATGATGATGATGCTAATGTTGCATGTGTAAATGCTACTTCTGATGATGATGATGATGATGATTATGATTATGATGATTATGATGATGACGATGATGACGACGATGATGACGACAATGATGACGACGATGATAACGACAAAAGATGAATAGGAAATATGAGGATTATGGTGATGATGATGATTGCATAATGAACGTATACATAAATTACAACGCTTTCAAACACTAATACATGTGGCAATAAACAGATAACACTTGTCACAATACAATTTTCATTCTACGAACACTGTGTCCGCTTCGTCTGGAACATATACGAGTATTTATGGTCTCTCGTAAGGCAACTTCTGAAGTGATATCAAAGTCTTCCAATGAAATGTTCACTTCTCCGATTTTTCGGAACCCAGCGCTTCCCGTTTCCCGAGCATTGATTATGAGCCTCAGAGTATGCTGATGCATTTCGTCCAAGTCACCTCCTCGAAAGAACATTACATTTTCGAACTTAATGTCATCAAAACCCGTGGCGACGTTGGTTTGTCCTTTTTGGAGTTTTCCGGGCATAAGACACGCTTCCACGTATGCGCACGCAGCCCCTTTTGTATTCATTGTCGAGGTAAGATTTCTTATACCAGTTACCGTAACTTTCAAGCGTTCTGTCATAATAAGAAATTGAAATTTTAAGTCCAGCTCGATTTCTGGAAAAGAAATGTTGTCTTCTGCATCATTACTGCGACATTCCACTGGTTCTACGGCTTTTTTTTTCTTTTTTGGCTATTCCGTACGGCCCGGTCTGTATGTTGAGCAATGTAGACCATGCCTGCTTACATCGTGTAACCTCTTTATCGGTCACGTAGGAGTCAGAACTAGAACTGTCATCGTTTATGGTAATCAGGGAGTTTTTCGGCAGCAGCATCGCAGCATTTGAGAAACTTACACCGGCGTCTGGAACCTGTTGACATCTTTCGTATGAATGATAGTCAGTTGCGACATTTTGGCCAAAGTGTGCACGATTCAAATTCTGACGGTGCCTTTCGTTGAAACCCATTTCAATATTGTCGATATCACTGTCATCTGATTCGGCATTGTCGTCAACTGAGTTATGCTGTTGCGGATTATATTTCCGGAACACTTCCTCCCAAATAGCATCACAGTTCTTCTTGTATGAAAACATAGCTTTTTTGTAATGTTTTTTTTAATCTAGTCAACACTGAAAGACTACTGTCTTTGACAAATAGAAATCGAATGACATCGACTCAATCGTGAACGAGTATATATACTCTCATACAAAAGGTGCTAAATGTTTTCCTCGTTTAGGAATGGCCGGACTCACGTCAGCTGGAGAGCTTCTTATGTTTCATCTTTATACTCGTGCGTTCAACATATCATCGGTAGGCTCAATTGACATCAGCAAATGAATTTCAAAAATGAGTGTTAGTTCAGTGTTTACGCTCAAAAAGTTGTTAAACGGTCAATAATTTCTGGATGTATACAGTCAAGATGTGAAAGTGTTTTCTTTTGAATTTGGAGAGATAGTGAATTTGCTTAGTTAAATACGTTGAAACGGTCCATCTTCCGTTAAACTAGATCATGATTTGAATAAAATGCTCGATTTCCGTGTGTAGAAAATGTTGTTATAAAGAAATCTATTCTCAAAAGTCATAAGATTTGGCAAACGATTTCCAACATTTCAAGAAATTGCAACGTTTACGCGCAAAAGTGCTTTGCTTTGACCGTTTAAAGTCAGTAACTACATATTGTATCATGTTTATTTTGAAAGTCGTATTTTATGTTAAACAAATATAACCTGCTTGAGCTATGTTTCAGATATGCTGATAAACTAATAATATACCAATTGAAACAGTATATTTGAATTTAATGTAAAGTGTTAAGATTCAGAAGACTCTAGATATAGTTAACTGTGTATACCATCGTTATCAGTTTGACAAATTGTAATGAGATTGTGGCTAAAGATAATAAGCATGCACGCGGTAAAATATGTTAGAATTGTTCATGATATCATGTACAGGGAATATGATGTAAATTCGAATAATAGATTAGGGTGTATATGGTTTTAAGCTTTATTGGAAACTTTGGTTTTAGTGATGTATAGTTGGACCAAGTAGTTAGAGATGTTGCTTTATTTTGGATGTACTAAAACATGTTTTTATACCCGTTTAAAAAACCTATTTAAATGTTGTTACTATTTCCAAATACAGATTGACCCTTTCATGAATAAGAGTCTCACCCCAGACTTAAAACTGAAACTGTTAGATGGCATACACCAATCGCAACACCCTTCTAAGATGTCCCCTAAGTAATGCTCTAGAAGTAATATCAGTATACTCTGAAATGTACACTATTTCGCGATGTTAAAAAGAGTTACATAAGCCCGGTTCATCGTGATAGACCAAATATGATTAAATGTATAGAATTATTTACCTTTAAACATACTTTTAAAGCGTTGGAACTTAGAAATTGTAATTATACTTATTATGACTCTTGATTGTATTATAAATAGTACGTACGCCTTTCCCTTTTTATGTTCGGCTCAGCTATAGAAAGCGATGATATTGCTTGATTTATGTGAGTGCATTCACAATTAACACTAGATATGGTGTACCCGTTTTTACATAAAATAGACACTATATTGCTAATACGTTTAAACCTGTGACTTTGTTTTATGTATCATCATGACCTTGTGTTTTCTCATGGGCATATCACTTATGGTTCTACGCAATCAACTGAACATTCTGTATTGTTCACTTGAGTATAATAACATCGAACAAGAACTAATCTTCTAAAAAATATACTCATATATTGCCTTTGTCTAAACCTTTTTTCTGGACAATATAGAAAACTGCATGATCATTCTTAAGCGAATACGCTGACGCATGGAGGCCATTTGACGCGTTTTGTGACCTATATGATCAGTTTAACATCGAACTCTGAAAAACAGACATATGTTTTCGTGACCTACTTTGTGTTTGTATAACAGCACATTGGCAACAATCCCTAATGCCATAGTTTTAAGATACCTTGACCGACTAGTGAAATACTTCCCAATAAGAAACTATGATCGACGTCATTCACAGAAAGTAAAACTACAAAACTGTGAAACGATTGAACGTCACTTATGCGCCTGTGACTTTATTTTATGTATCAGTATATACTTGTGTTTTCTCGAGGGAATATTTCCTATGGTTCTACGCAATCAACTGAACATTTTGGTATTGTCCACTTTTTTTACAATAACATTTAACAAGAACTAATTTTCTAAAATTGCACTCATATATTGCTTTTGTCTTAACATTTTTCTTGACCATAAAGAAAACTGCCTGATCATTCTTAAACGAATACGCTGACGCTTGGAGTCAGTGATTTAACATCGAACTCTGCTGAAAAGCAGACATATGTTTTTCGTGCAAGTCGACAAAGGAATATTTGTATTTTCATAGAAACTAAACTCATGTACAATGAATGCTTGGTAAATGTCGATGAATACTAAAAGTAAATCGCTGAATAGAAAAATGAGTACACACAATTGTTAACGATGTGTGCTGATGGGAGCTAACCTATTAAATTTGTTTCTTGCAGAGCTTAATTCTACGTCACGTGTGCATGAATTTCTACACAAAATAAGTCACATATCACACGAGAGCATTTTTGTTTATAAAATTAAAAAAACAAAAACTCATTATACATTAATATGAAAGGCTACGTCGTAGATCATTTGTGATTTTCCATCGAAACGGAACTTGAATGACTAGAGAGGTACCAGAAGCAGGTAGTTGACTGAATAAATTTTAGTTTTAAAATTATGGTTCCCGGATTGTACACTTTAAACCAAATGAGACGGAAAAAAAATAACACATGAACAGTGATACTGCAACAACATAAACACGTCCGTTCGATATATATGGTGAATGAGTTACATTTTGTCAAATAATTAAGCGCTTACGAGATATCACTTTTTTCAGGTAATCATACGAATATTATCATATTTTTTAGAACATGTAGGTAATACAGTTCGAGGTTTCCTTTGTGATATTAACTTTTTGAAAATATATAAATGTTTAACTGCACAATCGTACGATACAAGGCACTAAATACTTGAATACATAATTATATTATAACAAAGAAACACACACACAGGACCAGTGTTCTAAGTGATTCCAACCACATGGTGTTCGTTTAACGGGATACTGACAAGAACAATCTCCAATGACACAGTTTTAAGAATAAATGACCTCCTAAGTGTTTGTACAACAGAACATTGGTAACAATCCCCAATGCCATAGTTTAAAGATACATTGAGCTTGACCTTGACCGACTAGTACAATACTTTCCAATAACAAACTATGATCTACGTCATTCACAGAAAGTAAAACTACACTACTGTGAAACGATTGATTGTATACGCCCAGCATTATCTGGTGGTAATTTGTACACTTCTTACGGAATAGAAAGAAAAAATTGCCAATATGTTACCACAAGGCTCCGAAGGAAAACATTAACCAAAGTCACAGTTAAATCGTATGGTTAAAATATGTGCACGGCTATTGATTAATTACATACAAATGCCAAAAGGAAACGGTAACATGCAGAGTGTTATATGTTTAAGAAAATTAATTATGTTTTGCTCAATGCTTATCATTCATTTCACGACAGGGCTTACCTGACCTTGTAGCAAGCCTTTTATTCTGTCAAAACCTTGTAAAACAATAAGATACATACACAGCTTACAAATTATAACGCGGAACAAATTATTTCACGCGCTTGCCAAGATGACGTCACATAACACGTGGTGCGGCCACAGTAAAGATGCCACCTGTTAACAATAAGATAATAATCAAATATATGCATATACATATGAACAGAAAATATTAGTTTACGTCACAAAACCACTGTTACCTTAAACGGGTAACAACGGCTAGATAATTTGAGATGTAATACGTAATGAATTTTTTAGTGTTCTGTATAATTTCAACTATCATGTGTGATATGTTTAATTACCGTATGTCCTTCCGAAAGATGATATTGTATTTCATTCAATATATCACATAGTGTCTACATGCCATGATATTCAGTGCATTATCATCATAACCATCATCATCATAATCATAAAAATGTAAAGCATTATAATCTTCACAATCTAAATCATTATCGTCATCATAATAATCTTCATCATAACCTTCATCATCGTGGTCTTTACTATACGCAATATTGGTGTTGTTCTTTTTTGCAAAGTCTAGCAATTGTTATGCGTGCAAGTTGTAGGTTTTAAACTTTGTTTCTATACATTTTGTTGCGCCGTGTATTAAAAAACGGTTCAACTGTTATATGCCCACCAATGTTAGACTTATGATACAGATACCGGTTGCAAAGCAACAACAATCGGAAGCCACATTGACTTTTCGGTCTAATCAATATTTCTCGACTCGCTGACTGCTGCTGTAGGGCATGATATGGCTTCGAAGTTAGTTATTTGCAATCATATTTTTTGTATCTAAATGCAAATAGCGATGCGCCGTCGTACAATACGTAACGCGTGAAAAAAATGTATTTAAAACGGGTCTGTCTTTCCTCGCAGCACAGGTCCGCGTTGCATTTCCCTTGCTTTCCTGTTCTCACCATCAGTCTTTCTGTACTGCCATCGTTTTGATTTTGCGCAAATTATCATGATTTAGTAGTTGTATTAAAATATCGGTATCGTGCTCTTTATTTTGCTTAACTATGTATTGTAAAAATCGGTTATATTTTAATGAATTGTTTTTTCGCACCTTATGTTTATTCTAACGAAGCTGTAAAAAATAAGATACGACTTAAAAAATCAGCGTAATGTAATATTTTTTTATAATGCTGCCGATGAATTCTTGCAATGATATTCAGTTCGAAAGAAATGTTATATGACCCACTTTGTGATCTATGGCTAAAGTGCAGTCATAATATGAAACTGAGTCGCAACTTGAACAATTAATCTTTTCATTAAAACAATTACAGATGCAACGCGCACCAATTGGTTTCAAAATTGAATTAAAACGTTTGAGTTTAAAATCAATATTAATAATGCACTTGCAAAATACGCTACAACCACATATTAAACACATGCAACTCAATGACATTTATAACGTTATAATTAAAAACGTGCTTCAGGTAGCCTTTATTTCATTGATTTTATTAAATTATTCAAGTTACAGGCGTTATGTAAATTTTGGTATTATATTTTGTTGTCTGGAAATTTTAACCGAAAATAAATTAACCGAAATCAGGCCATAGTAAGATAATTATCGGTTTCTTATGTCTATTGCTATCATAGTACTGGTGCAAGTAGTGTTTGTTTATAAAATGTCGATTATAAAAACAATAAAAATAAAAAACAAATGAGGATATTGATCGTTATGATGATGGTGATGATCATGATGATGATGATGATGATGATGATGATGATGATGATGATGGTGGTGATGATGATGATGATGATGATGATGATGATGATGATGATGATGATGATGATGATGATGATGATGATGATGATGATGATGATGATGATGATGATGATGATGATGATGATGATGATGATGATGATGATGATGATGATGATGATGATGATGATGATGATGATGATGATGATGATGATGATGATGATGATGATGATGATGATGATGATGATGATGATGATGATGATGATGATGATGATGATGATGATGATGATGATGATGATGATGATGATGATGATGATGATGATGATGATGATGATGATGATGATGATGATGATGATGATGATGATGATGATGATGATGATGATGATGATGATGATGATGATGATGATGATGATGATGATGATGATGATGATGATGATGATGATGATGATGATGATGATGATGATGATGATGATGATGATGATGATGATGATGATGATGATGATGATGATGATGATGATGATGATGATGATGATGATGATGATGATGATGATGATGATGATGATGATGATGATGATGATGATGATGATGATGATGATGATGATGATGATGATGATGATGATGATGATGATGATGATGATGATGATGATGATGATGATGATGATGATGATGATGATGATGATGATGATGATGATGATGATGATGATGATGATGATGATGATGATGATGATGATGATGATGATGATGATGATGATGATGATGATGATGATGATGATGATGATGATGANACGAGATCTATGTAGACCAGATAGACGGGGACACTGTGTCCGTGACACGTCACAACCCTGTCACCCACCAGTCCATTGTGTCTCATATTATATTGTCCTTGTGTTCTCTCCAGATCTATGTAGACCAGATAGACGGGGACACTGTGTCCGTAACACGTCACAACCCTGTCACCCACCAGTCCATTGTGTCTCATATTATATTGTCCTTGTGTTCTCTCCAGATCTATGTAGACCAGATAGACGGGGACACTGTGTCCGTAACACGTCACAACCCTGTCACCCACCAGTCCATTGTGTCTCATATTATATTGTCCTTGTGTTCTCTCCAGATCTATGTAGACCAGATAGACGGGGACACTGTGTCAGTGACACGTCACAACCCAGTCACCCATCAGTCCATCGTGCTGGTGGCTCGCACTGCCTTCCATCAACCTAAACACCCCACTGCCACACCACACTGTAGACCTGTCATCATACAAGGTGAGATTTGTGTACATGAATTCGCTTATTTTATCAGTAACTTTTTTGTTGGTTATTCGCTTTTATTAGCTGTGTGCATGTAAATTGTGAGAATGAATTGGAGAAATAATCACAAAGATTAATTCTTTAAAATAATATTTGTCTATAAAAAGTATGTAATACAATTAATTTGTAAAACCATTGCATGTTCCAGGAGTAATAGAGTCAATCTTGTTTGAGATTCAAACCTGCCACACTGACGCCTACGCGTACAGCAAAGACGCAGACTTCATCAATGGCATGCCAGACTACTACCTCAAGATGCAGGAGAACATCCCACCAAGTCTCAGCAAACTGGTCACGGTAGAGACTAGTCACGATGGCAAGTCAAGCATCGTGCATCTGAATACGTTCACCCCTGGCAGCGTGATAGCATTCAAGTGAGGCTTCATCAGGCATATAATATATCTAGTTTAAGCCTGTTACAGTATGTAGGGGATATTTGTTTATTTCGCTTTTATGGAATGTTTCTTAAAATGAGGTCTTTTCTTAACAAAACTCTAGTGAAAGCAGAAAGTATTGTCACTGATTGTTGTCTGGGACGACACTTTAAGCACATGCATGAAGCCCTGTTTTTGCAGAACACGACTAATTTATTTCAGGAGTGTTCTTCCAACCAAAGCCCACAAAGCCATTCTGGAGCTCCGTCGTGGCCTGGGACAGTTTGGGTACCTAATGCGGTCCTACAGCGGCCGGACAATGTTTGATGAGACGTTTGACACCTCCAATTTCCGTGCCATAGTTTCCAACCTGACCCTGGCGGACCTCAACATCGTGCTGTTCCGTTGCCATAGCGAGGAAGAGGGTGATGGAAAGGGGTTTGGAGTGTACAATGTCCCTGGTTACGGCAATATGAACTTTAGCGGTCTTCTAGGTACGTTCTTACTTTTGTAATAATGACATACTGCACAATCTATTATATTTTTCAGCATGAAATTAAGTGTTTTTTCAAAAAAATGACTAGAACGCAGTATATCAATTACAGCTTTGCATTCCAGTGTTGTTTTTTTGGTCAAATTAGGGGCTGTTATATGGCCATATTCCCAATGTTAAAAGGTATATATTTTTCCCAATTAACGGCCTAAAATTCCCAATTGACAGTTTCCCCAAAAAATTACGATTTTGTTTTGTAAAAATGAAATGTAACATTTAGTCAATTTCCCTATGCAGCTCTATGGGTTGAAGCTTAGTTAATATTATTTGAAAACACTTATTCTCAATTTAAAAGTATTTGTTAGCAAACAAATTCAAGACTCCAATTTTCCAATTTTTGTTAAAACAACCCGATTTCCCCCTCTCCAAAGGGCCCCAGCCCCATTTCCAAAATGATGAAAAGAACACACATTTCATTGAAAGTGCTACTGTTCTTCATTCTAGGGGTGTCTACCGTCCTGGGCTCTATCAGAGCCCGCAATGATCTAGGTCACGCTCTTTGTAACAACCTACGTGAGGGTGATTGGCTGCCTGGGTACATCGCCAAGCGATTACTGGTCCATCCTGAGACCTACCATGTGAGTGTCAACAAATAGTAAAATAGCACAACATAGTCATGCTGAGCTTCTGTGATCACCTTTAGTCAAATGTTTGTCATCGTCCTTCGTGCATTGTTTGTCATCATCCTTCGTGCATTGTTCGTCATCAATATTTACCTTGTGATCACCTTTAGTCAAATGTTTGTCATCGTCCTTCGTGCATTGTTTGTCATCAATATTTACCTTGTGAACACTCTGAAGTCACATTGTTTTCCCTTTCATCATGGGACCTCCTGTAGACATTTTTTCTTATCCAATGTCCATATATCATAATTGATATTTTGATATCAAAATGGAACACGGAGAAAATCTAGGGCAGTGCCACAAAATTTAGGTGCCTATGCTAATTTCCATCACTTAGAATCAACAAAGATTTTTATATTTCAGCTGGGTAAATGGTTTGAGAACATCTTCCATCACCTTGCTGACGTGCCGCGATACCTGATACCCTCCTACTTCGATGCCATCATCACCGGGGCATATGTCATACTTAGATCTCAGGCCTTCGCACTTATGTCAGAGTAAGATGGGGACATATGAGCTATATTTCTGTACATGACCTTGTTGTAATTGAGGACCAGTCACCAATAGAACTTGAGGCTCTCTGGAAATGTTGTAGAGTTTAGCCTTAGATGTATTTTCCCCAGCACAACGTGATTTCAATATCTAAAAGAACAACATTAAAACAATCTAATCTTTTAATATTCAAAGAATTTTTGAGGTGTTAACAAGATACAATGGATTCTTAGTGAAAGTGATTGAAATGAAGTCGGCTAGCACTGAAAAAACATAAATTGCTAGGCTTTACTAAACAGCATTTCTAGAGGGCGTCAAGCTTTATTTGTGAATGGTCCTCAATTACAAAAATCAAAATCTTTACATATATCATGATGATGTACTAAATAAAAATTGGAATGTTGGTTTCTTTATTAAGCTTTAAAAATTATTTTATCTTTTTACAATATGGTGTAATATAAAAATAGTAAACACCATTCTGTTTGTCTGTCGACACAAACCTGTGGGCAATATTAAAACACGATAAAAACATTTCCAGATAACAATTTTAGCCAGTTATTTTTTGCTTTTACAGTTTTGTAGCAGATGGATCCACATTTGTTCAAGCCCTTGCCATGGGCTCAGTGATGTTCTGTGGACATGTGAAAAACTCCAGACTTCCCCCACTCTCTCCCAATCTGGCACCACCCAAGCCTCCAACATCTGGCAAGGAAACCAAAGATAGCAGAAAGCAAACAGGGCGGGTAACTCCAGATGAAAGTGGCAGACAAGTGGTGAGCGCGAAAACAGGGGAGACAACCAAGCTGAGTGCTGATGCCAAGACGGAGTCTCAGGAGCAGTGTTGTCTTTCCCTGGCTGCAGGCAAGTGGAGATTTTTTTTAAACAAATTTTCAATTTCCTGGTTATTAGAGAGATTGGGGTATGGCAAGCAGCCAGGGGGGCTGGCATGTGGGAGAGTGGCATCAAATGGGAATTCCGGTCAATAATTTGAATTGACCAATCTTTATGAAACTTTGGATACAGCAAGCTTGCATGGTGCCCTGGTTTATTTATAAGTTTGATTTTTTATGACCCCAAATGGCTGTATATACTGTTTTCATCGTCTGTCTTTCCATCCTTCTTTTGGTCATTATGTCCTGCTTCTTGTGCTGAGTAAAACAAGGAAAGTATTAAAGTGATTCAAATTGAACTTCGTGTAAATATTGCGGTCATTGAGGGGAAGTGAAAAGTGCAAGGACCATTACTTTAACTTCAGGATCTACAGAGTTGTCACCCTCAAGTCAAGTTTCTTGTGCTGAGCAAAACTCTCAACTTTTTGAAGTTATTTAAAAAATTGTTTTGATAAAAAATAACTTTATATAAGGTGTATTTTGTACATATTTGTATTGCAGGTGCAGAGCAGCATTTGGCCAATTTAATCAATTGTTCACATCTCTGTGTTCATGTTTCAGGGTTCCCCCACTTTGCCAGCTCATATATGAGGAACTGGGGCCGCGACACATTCATTGCACTGCGGGGACTCTTGTTGCTAACTGGCAGATACGACGAGGCCAGGTAAACTGCGCTGACAGTTCTAAATATTTGAGCCTTGTTCTGGGAACACCGGGCTACATGTACATAAAGTTTCGTCCCAGATTAGCCTGTGTAATTCGCACAGGTTTATCAGGGACAATACTTTCCGCTGTTACGAAATTTTTCTTTTGAAGGAAGTCTCTTCTGAGCAAAAATCCAGTTTAGGGGGAAAGTTTCATCTCTGATTAGCCTGTGCTATATGCAATCTGGGATGACACTTTACCCACATGCATTAAGCCCCATTTTTCCAGAGCACGGCTCTTATTGTTTTGATATGCCCCCATGGAGTGGTAGGATGCCCCCATGGAGTGGTAGGATGCCCCCATGGAGTGGTAGGATGCCCCCATGGAGTGGTAGGATGCCCCCATGGAGTGGTAGGATGCCCCCATGGAGTGGTAGGATGCCCCCATGGAGTGGTAGGATGCCCCCATGGAGTGGTAGGATGCCCNAGGTTATAGTAGAGGAGCATTTATGCTTAATATTTTACATCGATCTCAGTTCATCATGGTACCTCACTAGAGAAGGAGTACGTTGTATTTATATAAGAAATTGTTTTATCAGGACACGGGTTTTGATTTTGATTTCGATTGATATTTACTATAAAGATAGTTCAGTACATGCCCAATACGATCTAATTAGTGTAAAACCGGTTAAAATGATACACATTTTGAAAGCGATAGTATTGAGCTGTACGTATTATGCGATAACAACTAGCACGCACTTGCTTATAGTGATACACTGATAAACCAATAAATGGGAAACATTGAAGTGTGCGAAAACAACCCGGATCTACACCATGCTTACCTATTTATTAAACACATGTAAAACGTAAGGTCAACGCAACAACGAGACAGTATCATTGTTTTGGTTGAAGGGTTGTTTAAGTTTATATTATATTCTACTGTAAAGTTTCTCGAAATGTGTAAGCTGAGTTGAAGTGCATCACGCGTTTGACCTACGACGTAAATGCAATTTCATGCATCTAGTATTTGTAACAAAGAAGCAATTTATGAGGTTACTCACTGTGGGAAGGTAGTCACGTGTGAAGTGGAATTGAGTGCAACTAGAATTCAGTTTGACAGTTAATCAATAAATCTGTGTTTCATTAAGTGTATGCCGATATGGGCATCTCAACAAATACAATCACCATACGATGAATCCTACTTCTGTATGGGAAATTATTACCCGCGCTAGCGTCCTAACAAAAGAAAAAGCGTCCACGCGTGTTTATTTAGTCAGTGACATGGTTACCTGATATAATAGAAGTGTTCTAGCATCCAACAGAATAGATACTGTCAAACTGGTTTAATTATATTTTGTATTAAAAAGTAAACATGTGTGTTTCCTGTATTTGCATTTAGACTATGTTGTATCTATGTTGAATCCGTGTTTAACCTAACGGCACACTGCCAATAATTTTATTAAATTAAAAGAAAATAATATCGTACTAGTATCATTGATGAACATTTCAAATGGCTAGATAATATCTAATTAATAGTGAAAAATAGTAATCAATTCATCATTTTTATTGGTGATGGTGGCAATATTATTTTAAAAAACGCCCATGTTTTGGTGTACAAGTAACTATACCCTACATAATGGTACACAATGCAGAAAGTAATACTTGTAGATAAACGTGTTTGCGAATTTTCTATTTAAAATGTATTAAAACATTACAAAATTGAATGAAGGAAACAGAACTAACCCGCGTTAGAGTTTATGTAGCATATTCCTCAGTTCAAAAATATGCATACGCATTGAATGGGTAAGAAAAAAAAAACACCGCACGTTTTGTTAACTCTAATTGATTTTCAGACAACACTTAGTTTTTAACATAAACAAATAACTAAATTAATGTTTGTTTTGTAAATTCCTAAGGGAAGCAAAATATATTTTAGTACATTCCAGTGGCATTACAAATGTATGCGTTTAGTTCTGAATATTGACACTAAGGGTACCTGCTGATTTAAGTCCCTACATGTAATATATCTGCGATATTTGTTTTGATCTATATAATAACACATATACAAATACACATTGATTTATTTTAATAAAATTGAAAACTCCACTGCATCATTAAAATAAAAACTGTTTTTACAGAATGCGATTCTTATTTAATGGCAAGGAACCAAGTTCAAACAGTTGGGTGAAAATTAACTTTACTTAAAATAGCACACAAGCTCAATTCGTTCATTATGAATACAACTATTATCTAAACAACAATGTAACTTTCCATATTTTATGTTCTGTATGAATTTCAAAAGAGTGCCTTAGCATCATAATGTGTATAAACTATTCCAATTAATACTGTACGAATCTTGTTGTCGAAAAAACATGAAGATGAATATATTTTTAGTATAAGGTAAATGTATCCATGCATTATACAGGATACAATTATATATTCAATGATTGACATGTTTGAAATTGATATTAACATAGTTATATATCCGAAAATAGTCGATAGGCGCTTATGAAAATGCATGTACATATTTTTTGTTTATGAGTGCTTGATGTGCATATACAAACTCGTTCAACTTGTTTGGTATTAAAATATAGTATATTTTGGTATAATACAATACATGTCCTTGCCTTTTTTTGGGTATAGTAAATATAGCCCCTCCCCCTCATAGTTCTTTTCGGCATTCGGCTCTGTTATGCATCATTCTCCTCTGGTCGCAATATATAATATACCCTGTATCTGTCTAAGATATTTTTATATGGTAATAGGTGCTGCCTAATTAATGGGCAAACACTGTGTTGGTGTCTGTTTAAGATAAAATGGGATATATTTGAAATCATTGTGTTATTTAAAAGAATGTATATCCGCATTTATTGCGTTTAATTTGAATTGCAATGCTATCAGTGTAAGTTTAATACACATACTCTTATGCATGGTGTTATTATTTATATTTAATTGGCAGGGAAATTGTAGTTCAAAAAAACAATTCGACACCAGCATTAGTTATTTCACTGTTGTATGTTATTTCGTATGCACTGCATTGGGGACAGGTCATTGACCATTAGCCTTACATAAAATATCACGAATAGCTTTGATATATTTAAACAAACATATTGTCGATTATGTTTGTCTAGACTTCACAATTGCCAAGATTGTGTTTATCGCAGCCAAAGTATTGCTATGTAGATATATCGTGTTATTCTTTGAATATTCCGATACTAGAACTCCTTTTGTAATGGCTCCTTGGAACGTGCATTGGCGTAACAGAAAAGGGGATGTCAAATTGTATTATATGGGCAAGGTATGTTTGAAGGAAAACATGTTTATACGAATATATATTTTGATCGATCTGTAGTGCCACGGTATCAATATTACATTTGAATGTTGTTTTGTTGTTATCAATCGGACTGTAAGTATGAGTTGTTCTGTTGTGACGTCTGTTATGAACGATATTGCTTGCACAAATTTCTGTTGTTTTTTTCCAGAACAATCACATATTATAAACCATGCACAAGCTATGAAATATACTTCTTTAAATCTTCTGTACTTCCATTGAGTATGCCATAAGAAGAATACAATAGAAAGGTCTGAGGCATGGCCGATTTTGTATATGATTCATTTTCTTCACTTTTAATTGTTTTTAAAACCACTGAATAAACCGTAAAGTAAAAGGAAGATTGTTACAGTGTACATTTAAAAGCGGCATTTCATTTCGTGTGTAAAATAACAAGTATATTTCAAAATACATCATTTGTAAATATATCTGTTTAACTATTGCATGTCTGTCAATGGTGAAATGTCAATGGTTTATATAAGTCACATTCCTTGTGTAAATATTGTACATAAATACGACTGTTCACACATGCACTGTTCATAAAAAAAAATGCATTATTTGTTAATAAGTATATAAACTTGTATAACCTGATGACTGCTGTCTACATATTATGCAAGTTCGGATGTGTGTTATACGGTTACATATCTTGTATTAAGTCAGTTGTATTAGAATCAAACAAAAGTCTCCGAGAATTATATTACACGTTTAAATATAATACACATTTGCTTTGTTAATAATGAAAATATAATACATTGTTACATTGGACAATGCAGTTGCTCTTCCGTAAATGTTCATTGACAAAACCAGCCTTTGAATGAAAACCAAGACACAATATAGCACCTAACTGCTTGGTAACTGCTTGGTATACTTAGTGTTGTATAGAGATTTAACACCAGTAAGTTGTTTAACAAGATACGTACACTATTTAAAGTGGTTTTCAGATGCGTCTTTGTACTTCACACTATTATATTATGTTAGCATACTTTACAATTTTTATGTATTACTATTTTTACTATACTGTGGATCATACAGTATAGAGAAAAATATACTAGAAGACTGAGACCACTCTGAGATGCAAACCTTAACCATGGTTAAACATGGTAAAACCATGGTAGGCTATGGCTTTCGATCCAACTTTGGCTCTGATCAATTTCGACCAGGATTAAAAATGAATATTCATGTATGGTAAAACCATTTCACCCGTTAAATGAACACATTGAATCAGGTTTAACCGTGGTTAAACACCGATTAAACATGGTTTGACAATTGCTTACAATGTAGCTGAATCGTGGTCTAGTTTGATTATGATTGGCAAGTATTCGACATTGATATAACATTTTTAAAACACATTTTTGACACTATTGCAAATTGATTTAAATATGATTAACGTTTGCGATCGAACAAGAGGCTTAACCGGTAAAGTAACAGCTGATATTTTAGTTGTAGAGCATCTGTAGATCGGTGAAAATGAAATGCACCCCCTATCAATATAGCAATTCATAGTTTCGCACTAGGGTTGAAGAATGCAAGGCGTGTTGTGTGTCCATAATCTGTTACCATGTATTTGACAGGACATTTGCCGTTATTAATGATATACTGAAGAAGATCAATTGGCGTGCCTATGACAAAATCGTTACTAGCAAGGTAACCCCAAATTGATAATAAACCGATTTCAAAAGCTAAGGTACATATACCGTATCTTGTTTGCATGAAAACGAGCCCACATCTACAGAGCGAAAACATGAAAAACAAATTGATTCATAATGTTGCAACTGGATTTATTTAAAAACATGCGCATAAATGGCTTACACTGCTTATAATATAAATCTCATATGAATGAAGTTGACAGTATTAATCAATAACGAGTTTTTAACGATTCTGTTTCGCAAAGTTTTTCCCGGTTACCGTTAAGTCTGTTATCGTCCAAATAGTAGTTTTAATTAAAGTGTATCCACATTGAATATTGTACGGAATAGTGTGTGCTAGCTAATTACATTGATATGCATTATAAAGTTGCTTTACAACATTGCCATTCGTTTTTACTTTCGTTTAATGATAAACAATTTCTATTGATATTAAGGACATTTTACACAATGTTATCAGCACCAATTATAGCCAATACCATTTCCACATCACTAGTTAATATTAACATGCTTTAACCGATGTCGTTGACGTAATATTGAGCGTGCTACAACTATATATACGTCAAGTATTACGAAAATGAGCTACAATTACATCAGCAGGCAATAAATTATAAAATCACAGCGACTATATATGGCACAACGCCGACTTTTCAACCTGATGTGGTTAATTCTAGTAAACTGTAAAACCAACAGCCCGTTATTTGAGTTTCAGCACGATAGAAATATTAGTTTAGCAACATAAACACAGTCATAAAAGTAACTCGCGTACGATACCGTTTACACGTATAGACACGATTTGATAAAGCACCCAAGACTTGACACAATAGCAGAGCATGCCTACGTACAATAGCTCATGTCTGCACACTGTGTGCTTAATGTGAACGACTCACACCTTTGATTCAACCTTAGCCCCTACATAAATATGTAAGCATGCTAATTTATCCGCAATTAACTCATAAGTATGCGTATGCTATTCCACTATGTTTTTCTATGTGCATCAATGTTTTAGTGGGCTAATCATAGTTTTAAACAATTAATAAGCATTGGTATTAAGATTGTTGTTGAACGGTTACATGGTTTTACTTATTGTGTAATGAGTTTGTCATCTAAACTATAATTCATATACAAAATCGCGTTGTATTTGAAAGGTCTTATGTTTTATTCCTTTTTATTTTGGTTAATTATTCCTTTTATAACGGTAAGCGAAGCACACTATTTTACTACCAGTACAACAGTTATGTTTTAGATTTCAATTACTTCCAATGTAAAGGATCGGTGACACTTTTAACAATAGTTTGTAATGTAGTTTCCTCGTAAGTATTATTCCCTTGTGTAATCAAAGACGAGATTAAGTTGATACTTTTCTTACATTTATTTCGTCATAGCTCACAAAGTATTCGTTGAGTTACTCTGTTGTTTCTTTTCTTTTACTTTATGTTAGACAATGCATGTCCTTATTACAATGTGAAACAGGTTTGGGACTTACAGACCGGCATATCGATTTATATACAGAGACAGGACAACACGACTTCTATACATACGAATACCGATATTATTTTATATAGTATGAAATATATCATCATTTTTCTAAAAGTGATCACGACATTATTAGGTTGAAGATACTTTATTGCACATAGTGCATACAATTATCTTTACATCGACTGTCTGTCTCGGGGAAAAGAATACCACGGCAATGCTCTTTGAATCTGTGTCGGATGTAAACACAATTTTCTTTTGCTAGTTATCAGTTAATGTATTCGTTTGTAAAACTTCGACATGCACGTTAATATATGCACAACGATGATGTAATATAATACAATACGGAAAGTGTACGTGCATTATATGTACTAGTCGAATGCTATTTTGCTTGAAGGATCATGTATTTTGTTTTCGTCCTAGGTTTGCGTTCGGAATAAGACAAATTAGAATTGGAAAGCTGGCATTATTACAATTTATTTCCTGTGCCCGGTTTATATTTAAAATTTCAGAATGTCAATTGCGATTTAAATTCTTTATGTGCGCGCTCTCGGTGTGGCAGTTAACATATGTTAACCATTCCTGCAATACAAAGATTGTCTTATTTCACTAATTAAAATGTATAGCATAGTTGTATCTGCTGATGCATGTGCTGTTCACATCACATTGATCGTGATGAATTTAGTATATTTAGACAGAATAACATGTTGATTCAGTCTATGAATGCACTCTAATAGCTCACGTTAAAAAAATAAAAGCATATCATATTCCTCACTGGTTTGGTATTCTTTATTTATTCTGAACAACACATCATAAGGAGTGTTATTTGAATTTCAGTTTGTTGAAAATAGCATTATACGTAGAGCAATCTGACGATTAAAACAAAAATGAAAGGTTGAGTATTTATAGCTGTAAAAAAAAATAAAAAATTAATAAAATGACAACCATCTATGAGGTTAAAAAACATGTGTGAGTTGTTTTTGAAAGGGTTTATAGTATATTATGTTCAAATGCTTTACAGTGGGCTTTTATTACCATATATATTTCCATTCTTATTCAAATACAAAACAAAGTTCGATATAAAGAAGTTGTTACTATATATTAAGAGTTAATCACATCATATAAAGAAGTAACCACACCATATGAAGAAAAAGCATCACATTACACTGAAGTTACCAATTTATACTAAGAACTAACCACACCATTTTAAGTATACACATCATAAAAAAGTAAATGGATCATAAAGAAGTACACGCATCATGAAGGAGTTACCACACCATATCAAGGCGTATCCACATCATATAAAGAAGATGACATATTATACAAACAAAAACGCATAGTATATCTAGACCAATCAAAATTGTATACAGAAGTAACCAAATCGCATAAAGAATCACAACAAATAAAGAAGTAACCACGCAATATGAAGAAGTATCCACATTATATGTGAAGTATCCACATCATATCAAACATTAACGGCATCACTTAAAAACGTAACCACATCATTTCAAGAATGATCAACAACATATAACGACATATTGTCTTAATAAAATGACAAACATGTTAAATAAAGTGCTATTTAGATAGAACACCATTCAGTTTAAATGTAACACACATCATTTTTTAATGCAGGCGCCAGAACGATGTAAAATGTCCTTTTCCTGTAAACCGTCTAGTATGGACTCGACACACGCTTATTAATAGCAAATTAGAACCTCTCGAAATAGAATGTCAACGCAGTTTGATAATATTTGGGACATTGTCTGCGATTATATTAAATAAGCAACACTGAGAAAACAATATTGATATAAAGCTGTTCTATTTAAAACAAAACGGCAATATAAAATATGCCGAACAAATCAAGGTACACCAGGTACCGAATGGTAGTATGAAATTAATCGTGTATTATAGTATATGCATTACAAATAGCTAACCCTCAGAAACGCTGAGATTAACCGATGCTTATTGGCCACGCTTCAACTCGTAATGTTTTAAGTGCAACTGTTTTTAAGCAAATCTCGCTTAAATACATTATATAAGATTATTGTTGTTATTACTGTTCTTGTTATTTTATTTCATACAGCGGGATATAAGCGGATCGGCACATATATGAGGATATTATTAAATAACCCGTGTTGCAACAATATTGTATAGCTTATAGCTGGACTGTGCGCAAACTGACAATACTAGACTGACATGTATTGCTGGTTTTCGCGCATATAGATCATACAGTGGAGTGCATGTACCTTTTCGTGGATAAATGTATTATATATGTGTTATGTATACGTGTTTAAATAGTTGAATGTTATGCATAATGCGTTATAGTGACATTTTTTTAAAATTACATTAACACCGCTTGAATTGTTTTTATTTAATCACTATACTCTTCTGTGAGATTAAATCTGCATCCATGTGTCAGGTATCATGTGTAAATAAATAACAGATTATTTACCAATAACAAAGACTTATTCCATTCGACTTATTGACCGTGTTAAAACGCCATTTAGAACCGTTAGTATTGGCTCAATTAACTATTGTGTACAGCATGATAAAGCGTTCGCTTGCGAACACTTAAATTTAACATTTACAATATGGCAACCTTTACTTCACCTTATATCAGATGATCATCCTGGTAAATACAATATGCAAATCAAGTATTTTCACGATATGTTAGCTAAATAGAAAGATACGCTATCACGAAGCGCAGGTGTATATCATTTATTTGCATCACATTATATTGAAATAATCTGTACACTTTTAGATAGTAAAGGTCGTTTAGTAATAAACACGCTTTGAAGTGAATGTTATAAAACCAATATAGTTCATGTATGCATATTTGATCTAAAACGATTCTAATTAAAATGTGTCTTAATTCTTATTCCTAACAGTGCGGTTACGAAAAAAACAATCTTCTTAAACAGTGATAACCACAAGGGGTTTTCAACATGACGTGGGTGGTATGATTGGAACATAGACGTCAGACAATTTCACAAGAAACTGCAAACATGTTTTTCTACAACAAAAAAAAACACTTTTTAAGAAAATGTTATGAATCTGTTAATTCATTTAATGCAAATATTGACGCGAAAGAATATGTCTCCCACAAGGCGCATCAATACTTAACGCTGTGCTTGCGTTTAAGGGAGTGTTAGAAACACTATTTTATATATGATAGTTCAATATAGTATCGAACGAATTGAATAATAGGATCATGCTGTATTATCCCAGTTGGACTAGCTGTGTATAACACAATTCTCTTTTAACACGTCAGAACGAAACCTAATACACCGATTGCATTGCAAGCTTACGCACATTATGTAATTTGCCAATTGACAAGATCACGCAATAATTGATTGTGTGTAAACCCTATATAAATAAAACCCTTTTTAACCCATATGCGGTATGTTACAGCTTCACGTATTAGCCCACACAACAGACACACCCAGATACTATGTCTTGAGTTAAGTCGTTATTTTGTTCAAGAAAGAAAAAAAATCTGTTAAAATATTCCTGCTATATCCACTTGCGTTATTTCTGATTATACATTACTTATGAAAAATAACTACTTCATGATTCCGCAGTATCAGAAATGAGCTTTTACAATCATCAATGCCTCTGTATTTATATGGATAAAGGAACACGCTGTACCTTAAATTGTTTGTGAGCACCTTAAAATTTGTCAAATATAACGCTTCAAAAAAATACGCTTTATCAAATCAACGATGAACATTTACTTTGTCATATTAATATATTGTATTTCTATAGTGCGTATTAATACACGATCGGACCACACCATTTAATAAAACCAATCGTAACCGTCAGACTGGTTTATGCTAGTAGCGATATTACGTATACGTATGTTATTTGTTATTTCGGAATTTTCTGTTCTAATGACTTGTTTTAGGATGTGTTAAATGTAGGATATATATATATATATATTTATATATATATAATTGAATATATATAATAGTATAGTATAGAGTATATTTATCCCATAGTGGTATCTTGAAGCAAACACAAGAGAGTCCGGCGCTGCTTAAGAACATTAAATGCTTAATAATATATTTACAACATGCAACCAAGTAGATTTACCATTTGTTTTAAGAAATCAAAGTTTTCAATACTTAAGTCGAACACACAAGTAAGGAGAGAAACTATGGATAGCAGAGAAAGCACTGGTTTTAGGGAAGGTCCTATCAAAGCCTATGTGGATTAGTTCACAAAGGAACAATGCTGGCGTATTACTTCTTCTATCCAATTAACAGAACAATTGAACAAACTACAAAACATATCCCATCTACTGTGATTAATTAATGGAATATAGAGGACAATATAATGAGTTGAAAATGGTATTATTGGTCTTAAAATGATGTTGCTTAAGTGCAATGTGTCATACGCAATCATATACTCATCAATATTGTTTTTAGCGGCGCTCTGAGAAAAACGGGCTCAATTCATGTTCGGGATGTGATTGATTAGTTGTGTCGATTCTAGACGCATATACATAAATCGTATTTAAATATGACAGATGTTTTCCTTATTTGTAATTGTGTTATTATGTATTTCAAACACAGATAGTTTGTTTGAAGTTGCAATGTGTCCATTGGAGTAAGCATTGCAGTTCATTATAATTTCTACGTTTAACAAAACTATACATATACAATTAAATCCCGCATATTAACAGAACATCACATACAGTTTAATTATGACAAAAGCATCTACAGTTCAACGTTAAAAAATATACACACAATAAGGCAAAAATAAATAAACATATGTCTAAATAACATAACAGAACAATGTGAAAGTAAAAACATGAATACCATGGCATGCAGTTGTTTAACAATTATATGACTTTTCGTGAAAATGACAGGATTGTATGAAAAGGCGTAGTATTTTACAACGTTTAGTGTATTTACACTGCATATTGTTACTTCAAAATCAACACAGTTTAAATTAAAAATCGTCAGCTTGTGAAAATTTCCTTCACAAGCAGACGGAGTATAATTGGTATAAACAATATTGTTTTACAAGGATTTAATATGTATAACGGTACAATATGCCCTAGCAATACATTATAAAAAAAACAAAATGATGATATAAAGTAATATTTCAGACAATATAAGGTGATTATCGACAATGTTTAATTAGTTCATATTATATTGAAAGAGATTAATTGTTCAGGCCCACAACACACTTTCCGATAAGTGGAACAACATTAAATGCTTCATGTTTTATCTCTAATTAACGATGCACTTAATAAAGCAAACTAATTTCAGTATGACAATACTTTCCTATACGTAGGATACCATTATATGCTTCATATTGTATTGCTTGTGAACGCTGCACTTGATAAAGCAATTCTATTTTAAGAACATACTATCCTTTTCCAAGAATTCGAATTTTCTTTGAATTTCCGTCTGACGATTAAGTCCTAATAATAATTGAAGTAAATCGCGGCGAGCAATGAATCATATATTAATTGTGAAACTCCAAAACATTTAAATATATACATGCTCGCCGCTAAATGTTTACTAAAACTATATGATCAATTAGAAAATAAGTCTAGCAAGCTATTAAATTATATGCTATTTAAACTGTACTTAAACGTGGTATTTTATTACTAGCTTTGCATTTCCGTCAAGGGTTAAATTTAAATAAAGAATGTAACCTTTTCATTCATTAAGGATGTTTTTAAATATATGTTAATATTATTGTCCATATTGTGATGTACATTTGTATACGCTTGTTGTTCAACACTGTGATACACTGACCGATCATATATCCCCTAAAATACCGTAGTACACTGAATTTCCAAATAATATACCCCTTCCCCGAATTAATTACTGTTTTTCCAACTAATACAATGACTTCTTAAACAAGCGCACATAACATAAGACACTAAAAATCAAATGACCTAAATCGGCTTGATGAACATACGTCATTTACATCGTTCATATTTAAGCAGTATCAACAAAATAAACGTTGCCAATTATTATCATAACAGCAAGTGATTGATCACAAGTTTACCATACTTTTTGAATGAAGTAAAGCATCTGAATTTAGTTAATTTAGGACCATTGCTTGACAATGCTTGTAATTTCTGTCATTATATAGAATATCAATACAGCAGACGCTACTATCCGTTTCGTGTTTTTACTGGAAACAAATTGCATATGTCATATTTATCTATTATATTTTTTTTTTGAAGTATATGAGACAAGTAGCCGTTCGCGATATTTGTTTCGTATCAATCAGCAAATATCAATCGAGCAATAAGATTGTATTATGCTGCAAAATCATGCAGGAACTTATGTTTGGTCCTCATTACTGTTATAACTGCCCAAAGTGATTACTGGCATACGGTGTAAATGTTGTAAATAAAATCATTTCCGACTTGTGACTTATGCTAAAATAAATATGGTACATTTCAAAATAAATACATTCAAGATAATAATTGAATACAACTATGATTATGTATTTGCATAAGCCTACGATCATGTATAAGTGTCCATACACCAAACTGTGAATCGTTGGTAAAGCGAGTGTATATAGTTGCAAACACTTTATAGTATACCAGCTTGCATTGTAGATTGAATTGTTGTTGCTACAAAGAACTTAAGGCAGCGCATGATAATATAAAAATATTCAGATGCGGTATGCTCATACCAGCATGCTAGTGGTGTCCGTTTGGGTATGAAACAGGTACTTTAATTATATTTATTTGTATACAATACCAATGAATAACTGCAAAGTAATCTGAACTAGCTGAATTGCACGACCGTCCTTCGTATACTACATGAAGATATATCACTTTCTAATTGTTAATAAGACATTTTATTTTACAATCTCTTTTCTTTGCAAAATGTGCAGATACTAATACTATCTTATTTGTTAATTTATCTTAAGGAAACAACACCAGAAGCTACTGTAACATCATTGAATGCCGATATTAAATAGCGGTATGCGAACAACATGTGGATGCCCTGCTGTTGTTAAATGAGACCAAAGGTACACCTTTTCGTCAGCAACCAACACAACTTGAACATACCGAGGAGTCCTCTGGTTTTAATAATTCGTAGACTATTTAAGAAAAAATTAAACTGTCAAGTTAGATTAAACATCTTCCGTGTTAGTGAAATATAGTACAGTGATTTATTCAAAACACACAATACCTATCTTCTAAACTCTTTCTACCAGTATGAAAGAAACTATCCTATGCGAAATTTATTTTGTCTCATCCCTGACGATATACGAAATAAATACCGTGTGTCATTTGATAAATTGATTCTTTGATATTCATAAATCAACATTATTGGTATGATTAATGTTATTATGAGGTTTTTATTAGCGCTGAATTGAGTGCAGCAATAATAATGTTGTTTTCATATCGTTAGTTCAATGGAGGTCAAACTGAAATAACTTTTTTATGGACATCACAATTATGTACGGTTAAATTAATCGAAATGAATTATTTGGTTAACATGCTTAACTTTTCAATGTTGAAGAGTTATCATGATCAATATATACCCTTTTATTGCATTATATGATTAAGTATAACAGCCAAAAATGAGGAAATTACAAATACAAGAAAGTACGCGTTATATTTGTCCAACATATTTTATTTCGTGAACATATAACATATATTTCAATATTTTCTTTTGTTCTCGTTATTGTATAATGGTTATATTAAAACCAGGTGTTGTTAAATTGTTCTGCTATTTTATATGCACATTATTTCCCAAAGTGTATGCTGGGAATGATTTGAAGTGGAGCTTTAAAAATTATTATTTTTCAAATGCTGATTTTGTAAATAGTGTTTCCAATACATTTTCTTATAACTCGTGACTATTTAGTGTCATTTAACTATACGAGAAATATTGCACCTTGATGTTTGACTTTAAACAACACCAATGGCGATGGTATGCAGTTGGTCGTCTCGAGTTTATATTCATTGTGTATATTAATCGTACTGAAATATTGATAGTTAAGTTTGATTATTTCAAACATGAAATGAGTAACATGCATTGTTTTTGTTTAATAACCATAAATAGCTACATGTAGACATGCTGCAAAAGATATATCGTCCATATGGATACGATCTTAAAATAAAGATGTAATTCGACTTCTTAGATGGTTATATTTATGGTCTGCAAATATGCTCCTTAATTAATTAAGTGCATTTGATCAAGCAATAAAATACGGCGTTGTTGGAGAAAATGATTGCAAACCACACGTCAATAAAAGCGTCACTATCAAAAAAAGTATGGTTATACATGAAATAAACGTCGACAATATTTGAACGATATTGGTTATTTGTTATATAAATATCACAAAGATATATATGTATCGTATAAATAAACATATATCAAGGTAATTTTGCACTTTTTTTCAAACATCGATAAACTTTTAAATGAACATTACAAATTAACATTATAGAGACCGTCATGTGTCTTTTAGTTAATGATATTGTGTTCACTTTTTGAAGTAAGCTTTTGCAAAATAAATCAGTAGAAAATATGGCTTGATTTTCCAGAAATGTTTGTGTTAATATTCAAAAGAACAAAAACAATTACAACACAGTTCATTTCGTTGGGAATTAAATATTTCAAAATGAAATTATTAATGGCAATATACTTTTTCATTCATCTTTAAGAAAAACTACAACATGTGTTCATACATGGCACACTATACAAATTGGCAATATCCGCATTGTGTAATGACATTTTTAACAACATATTTGAAGTAATACATAGCCAATATTAGAAGCAAAGGTGTAACTCTACTTGCAGAAGATAACTGTAGGGTATATAATACATGGCCACAGATCAAGCTTTCAGACCAATAGCAAGCTCGGTAAAATTGTAAGACGAGTAAGGCTTTAAAGTTTATAGCAGACAATACACCATCGTTTGTTCAAACCTTGTTATTTGTGCTGAATAATGCAGAGCAATATGGATTTATGACGTAGCTTTGAGTACAGTTAGGCACATATAACAGAACAGAAGAGAACAGAATATTTTATTTTTGACTTAAGCATGTGAAGCTCATCGTCATTAACACACATATAAATAGCAGCATGCGTTGAAGTACACACAAAAACACACATCATTTTAAAGAATAAATAATCTAAATAAACACGAAATAAACATAGTTCGTGAACATATTTCGTGAGAATGGTACATGGATGGGTTTAATACACAGTGGTCACACAATGTTCTGCATATAGGTTTACAAATATAGGTATAATTACATATTTCTGACCTTATTTTTTTAAATGTATTTCTATTTAACACTACATATATATACCAGCAATTATGAATGTGATCTATAATTGGCAAGCCACCTAATACAGAACGTAGATATACGAACATTGCATTTTGCAGGCATTTCTTCATAATTGACATTTACGACATATACTTTGAATATCTCGTTTATCTCATTTTAAATAATTGCACGTTTTTCATCGTAATTTCTTTCCATACATTAAGTTATGCATATCTTTATTAAACTGAGCTTATGTAGAATAATAAAACATAGTTTTAACATATCATGTAGAATTCATATTATCATTAGAAATAACTGCCGATGCCGATCTTGCTCAACAAATGAGATTGTTACCGTTGATTGTTTTATAGAGCTTAATTGATGTTTGCCACTCAAGCATATTTTTATTGTACAAATACAAATCAAGACCACTCTAACTCAAAAGACATAGTGATAAGATATTTTAATAAAACGACTTCTAGTATATTCAAGGGAAGTTCATACTGTGTGCCATTTGACAAAATTGTTTATTTAACATGATCATACAGGTGAACGACCGATCTTAAATATGATGATTTAAGGACATAATACTATGTAAATGACGAATTTACGCATATTTATTGCAAACAACCGATAAACAACAGTAATGTTATTGAACGATGCGTGTTAGAGTCAGTTATTATGTATGTGGCTAGGCAATAGTGTACATAACACTGAAGTGTAAACCACTTGGCCAGTGATACCCATTACTGCATTTTCAGAATTGTCGAAATACTGTATGATGCTGGATCCCTTTAACTACACATTGTTTTCAAACAACGTATATATATATATATGTTTGTGAATTCATTATTCACATGAACACAAATTATGGTCAAACATAAATTTTATACATGAACAAAACTTTTGGTTCTGTATGTTGTGAACTCCTGCCGATATGTCAAGAGTTCAATATATAACAATTTCTTGTAATGTCATTCACGAACAATACACTAGTCCTTAATAGTTTGTCTCTATTTTTTATGTATACTGCCTATACACACCATTATAAAGATTGTTGAGTCCAATTTCAATTCAATCTTGATTTTGAAATGAACAACGAATGTCGGGCATCGAAGTCGGCGTGGAATGTGCGATATTACTTCATGATATGGTTAATTATCCATTGATTGCACTAACTGGATGTTAACTTGTATTGAAGTTGTTTTTTTAACAACTTAATGAAGATTAAAATGTTGTTTTTGTATAGGATGTAAGCTTATCCGGTTTCCCAGCATGCATGCACAAGGTGCATATTTATCTGATGTTATCGTATACAACATAACACTTCACTTGTAGAAGGTTTTAAACGTTTGGTGCTTAATCTGACGCTATTAGATCTTAATGATTACTTCTATCCAACTGGTAATTATAGCTTCGTTCATGTAATACTGTATAAGTTACCCTTCAATAAATGAACCAACAATACGTCACATGCTTTTAACAAGAAAGCCTTACTTGTTTTATTCCACTCACATGTCGGGTATTTTAATCATGCGAATGGCATGCTTTCAACGTACATATTAGTATTTATCGCATACATTTTATTCAGCGCTTTGCATCATCGTTGCATACTCGTTTGATTGTATTAAGATGCTAACTAATAGTTATAAGAAAACGATAATTTAGTTTCCCACTCTGTATAGTTTTGAAAAACAAACAATGAGTACATGTACCATCTTCTCGTTTTGCATATAGACTGACCTAAATTGTTCGTTGCTAATATGACCAACATATTTCACCATAGATACAAATTGTATTATCATTGTAACTTTGTGTAACACTGTGCATAATTATGATTTATTCTAAGAATGTGTTCATACAGAGGAAGGTTAAACAACATTTATTAAAAACAGTTCCTGAAAAATAGTCGAATATAATTTAAATATATTAGCAATTAATTACCAATTATTCGTGTATGAACCCACGCATATTGACGCACGCCAGACCAGTATCATTTTCAAAACTTTTACGGTGTACTTGTCGTGATACAAACATACGTTTTTGGTATACAATCTACATTGACAATTTGATTTTAGTGTGCAAATTTTCCTCGTCAACAATTTATAAAACAGAAAGCAAACACCCCGAATCTTAATAATAATTATACCGGTAATTATTTTCCAACATGTCTTTTAGTTTCGAAAATTAGGCGTTAGTGCCAATGTAGGTTGTAACAGACATTACATACAAATATATTTATTATGCTCGCAGACTACTTTATCTTCTCTTGATTGTTAATCAATTAATCACCTGTGACGTGATATCCATGCAAATGACATTTATAATTGCATTACACACCACAAACGATATTTCAGTAGTTTATTCCGATGCTAAATAGCATTATGTGTAAAAATGTAATAATAATGAAGTCGATCGCGTTTAATTACCGAAAACTATAAAAAGCGATAATCTACGTTGACTGACTGAACTCAACTTGTTTTGGGATGTTATTCCCTGTCAGAATTAACCTTAGATAATATATTGATGGAAAAACAACTGCGTGTGGGGCATATAGTCAAACAGTAAAAATTGCAGGATGTTTCGGTACGTCAATATATGCTGTTGTATATGGTAAGCGAAAACACCTTTTTTATATTTATGATAACAAACCATTAACACATACATATATGTGAGTAGAGTATACATTCTCTTGTACATTTGTGAGGGAAAGATAAGAATGTGATAATTCCAAAACTTATAACGTTTTTATCAAACTGCATTTATCAAAGACACAAATTATGCTAGTTAAGAGAAACAGCCTATAATAAAACTAATACTACTACTAATAATACTACTAATAATAATGGTCGACGAACTTCACAATGCAAATAAAAAAGACGTTAACCTTTTATCCTCTAGCGGGCATTAATTAGTTTCAAATTAATTTCATAAGACGGTAAAGTGTATCTGGAAGTGTATATGGAAAGACGTTTGATATTTGCTGACAATTGAGGTTAGTCAGTTGTTTCTAAACATGATTGTAGCTTACGAAGAATAAACCTATTATTGACGCTAATATATAGCTTCCTATATATATTTGTACATTGCATTTTACTGTAGGTTGAATTATTATGAGGTTCATTTCCAATGCCTTGCTCAAACAATTCACAATGCAACAAAACATCGATGTATACGCATTCATACGTAAAACAAATTTTTAAACTTAATATATACGTACATATATAATGTTCTATAAATAAGTGTACTTGTTTATCGAAGCCGCGCTCAATCAATGTGCAAAGCTACAAAACAACTATTTGTACGCATCCATATGTACAGAGAGTGTGCGAGTTCAGTCATCAACTTAGGTTATCTCTATCTATTGTTTTCGGTTTTTTAAGCGATCGACTTGATTATAATTACTTTTTTTACACATAATGCTATTTAGCATCGGAGTCGAATAATGTAATATCGTTTGTTGTGTCTTATGCAATTATACGGGTCATGCGCAGGGATATCACGTCACATGTGATGAAATGAGTTATGTTGTGATTTATAATCAAGAGAAAGTAAAGTAGTATGCTATCAAATTAATTCTAGTGTTGTTGTATGTTTATTAACACCTACAGTACCAAAAACGCCCATCTTCTGTAACCAGAACACATATCGGAAAACAATTACAGGTAGAACAAAAAATGAGATGCGGGGTGTTTGCAGTGCGTCAGTTAATTTTTTGACATGAATAATATTCACACTAAAATCAAATTGTCAGTAAATTTATATCACGTCAAGTACACATTTACAAGTTATGACAATGATAGTGGTGTGCGTGGGCTCATACACGAGTTAATTGGTAATTTTTTGTTTGTATTGCTAATTGATTTAAATTATATGCGGCCATTTGTCAGGAACTGTTTTTTAATAAATGATTTTAACCTTCATCTGTATGTACACATTAAGATAATAAATTATTATTATATATTATTTGCTTGATTAATATAAATTTACAATAAATTATACTTTAGTTGCAAAAAGCCAGTGAGGCTCTATAATACACTCAACGATAACACTCGCATTGGTTGATCAAGATCGCCAATGTTGGCATTTACCGATGATTTTATTAAGTCTACATGATATGTTGAATAATTGTTTTATTATTGTATATAAAACCAATTAAATACATATATATATACATGCGCTGTTAACTAACTGCATGGAAAGAAAAAAACAATCGTTCAATTATGTCAAATGAGTTATAAAAGACATTCAAAGCTAATGTCGTAAATATCAATTATCGAGGAAATTCCTGCGACGTGTTATTGTCATATTACTGCGTTAACCTATCCAGCATTGCTGGAATTAACAAACACGTAAATGTGCCTAACTGTACTCAGAGCCACGTCATAAATCCATATTGCTCTGCATTATTCAGCACACATAACAGGGTTTGAGCAAACTCTGTTGTATTATCTGCTATAATTATTAAATCCATATTCTTCCTACATATATACATAACTTATATAATTGTTATTGGTCTGAAGACGTGATCTGTGGCCATGTTATCATATACCCTATACTTATCTTTTGAAACTGGAATTACACGTGTGTTTCTAATATTTGCTATGTCATAGTTCAAATATGTTGTTAACAATGTCATGACACACTGCGGATATCGGTAAAGTGTATAGTGTCACATGTGTGAACAAATGTGTTTCTGCAATCTGAAAAAAAAAAGATTGATTCCCATGAATAATTTCATATCGCAGTATTACATTTACAACGAAATGAACTGTGTTGTAAATATTTTGTCTGTTAAATGACAAGAACATTTCTAAAAGATCAAACCATGTTTAAATAGTGATTAATTTTGCACAAGCAATAGTAATTAAACTTACTTTAAAAAGTCAACGAATTATCACTTAATACAAGAAAAAAGTCGGTCTCTTAAATTATCACTTGTATCTGTCCATTAAATATTATATCAATGTTGGAAAACAAAAGTTCAAAATTACCCTGATATAAACAACAATAAGTATAATGTTGGTTAAACGTTTGGTTTAGATACATTTATATATATTTATGATATTTGTATAACAAATTACCAATATCGTTGAAATATCGTTGGCGTTTATTTCATGTTTAAACATATTTTTGTATTGTGACGCTTTTATTGATGTGTAGTTTGCGGACACTTTCTGCAACAACGCCATATTTTACTGATCGTGACCACATGCACTTAATTAAGGAGCATATTTGCAGACCATAAATATCCCATTTTAAGAAGTATAATTACCTCTGTATTTTTGGAACGAATCCATATGGACGAACTATTTCTTGCAGCATGTATAATTAATAATGGTCATTAAAAAATAACAATAATCTTGAAATAATCAAACATTACTATCTATATTTTAGCACGCTTAATATAAATAATGAATTTAAAAACGTGAAAATATGCACACCATCGTGGTGTTGTTTAAAGTTTTACATCAATGGGTTATACTTCTCGTATTGTTGAATTACATTAATCTATTCACAATTTATTCGAACATGTATGGTTATCAATATATAAAAAAATAGCATTACAACAATTATAATTGTATAAGCTCCACTTCCAAAACATTTCCAGCATACAGTTTTGAGAAATAGTGTACATATAAATTAGAAAAAAAAATGAAATAAAATATCGTTCAGATAACGCCAACCAAAGACAATTCCATATACGAACATATTGAAATACGGTATGTATTATATAAACTAATATATTACACCTAAGAGATATTGTTTTTCTATATCTATATGACCGGTTTCAGTCTGTAAAGTGCAATAGAGAAACCTAAGAGTATATGGACCTGTCACTATTTTTTGTATATGGACCGTTCGGGGTTACACACCACTTAATTTGCACTGTGTGGAAGCGTTTTATGTACAACGTAGTATTTTGCTGTTACTGTTACTAAGCAACAATGACGTCTGCTGCCAGATTCACAAAATTAACTAAAATAAACCATAAAAAATCGTACAACACTGTACAATGGTACAGGGGGCACTCTTCGTTGTAATATAAGAAATAGCAAACTACACTTCGGTCCCAATGGCATTATAGTAACCAGCCAGGCAGCCAAAAACTGTATATGGACCTCAGTCATACAAAATGTTAAGCAAATATGACAAATAAACTTAAGATGCGTGCTATCTTGTTTTTGTAATTTCGTCATTTTTGGCTGGTTTTCGTAATCATATAATGCACCTTGACTGGTATTTATTGACCATGGTAACTCTTTAAATTTGAACAGTAATTACGAATATTTACCAAATAGTTCATGTCGGTCAATTAACCCGTAAATAAGTGCAATATCCATGTCCATTATGGAAGAATTTTCAGGTTGACCTTAATTGTATTAATTTTATGAGAAACACCTATTCAGTGCTCATGAAAACAGTATAATATCATTAGAGATACCAATAATATTGATTCATAAATATCAAATCCTTTTTTTAACGACACGCGATATTAATTTCGTGTAATTTTCGGGTGTATCTTCAAGGATAAAACAAAATTAATGTTAAATGATATCATGTTTTACCTAATATAGCCATGTTGTTTTTGGAATAAATGCCATCAATATATTACATAACACGGAAGCTGCTAAATCTAAATTGACATTGCAATATCCTCTTGGAAAGTATCCGAATTAATAAATGCAGAGGTCTCCCTGATATATTCAAATTGTATTTGTTGTTGGCAAACAGATGAACATTCGTTTTAATTTTACAACGACAAAAGTACATCAACATGCTGTTCGTTTTCAGTTTTTCAATCTCGGCTTCTGATTTTATTTTCAATGTCTGTCGGTAACCATATACAACGTTTGCCGGTTATCATTACGTTTGGGCAGTTATACCAATTGTCAGGACCAAACTTATTTCCGGGAAGATTTTACCGCTGAATACAATAATATTGCTCGATAGATATTTGCTTATAAATACAAAGCAAATATCGTAGATGGCTATTTGTCTAATATACTTCCGTTTAATAAGTATAATAGATACAACTGATATAATAGGACATATACAATTTGTTTCTAGTGAAAACATACATTAATAACATGAACAGAACAGCAGCTTATGCTGCATCGATATTCTATGTAAAAACAGCAATTACAAGCATTGTCAATCAATGGTCCTATACAAAATAAATTCAGATGCTTTACTTCTTTGAAAATATTGGGTAGAATCGTGATCAACTTGATTGTATGATAAATATTGGCAACGTTTAATTTGTTAATAATACTCAAATTACAAATGACGGCCTTTCATCAAGCCGATAACGGTCATTCATTTGATTGTCTAATGTTATTTGTGCTTGTTTTAAGACATGGTTTTACTCAGAAAAACAATTGTAAACTCGGGGAAGGGTATTGTTATTTCACAATTGAAAACCGCATATAGGTCATACGGTGATTGAATGGATATATACAAATTCATTGTTTAATAGTGTTAAATGTAAATGTGCATTTGTGCAATTAACAAAAGCAGTCGTTACCGGCAATAAGTGTTATTGAAATATGTTTTGGAATAAGGTATATACGTATTTACACAGCATGTAAACGATGGACAATCGCACCGTTGCAAGGCTCCTTTTTATATATGTGACCTTTTAGTAAAGTATCTTAACCTACATCAAATTAACTCCCATGAAGTTTCGTTAAATCAATTTCTTAAATAACTTGTTAAATTATCAATTGGTTTACAACACACCACATATATATTTTTTTTTCCATTTTTACAAATAATACGTTCAATGGCAAATCATACATATCATTTGATTCGTTATTGCAAACATATTAAAAGGAACCCTGAAACTGTGCGACTTTCCATCGTACACATTTTATGTGTTGCTGTTTTAAGGCGTATGCTCAACTAAATTTCGTTATTACCCAAGTGGCGTTAGTCCCATATTAAAGATTTCATTTATATTTAAGCATCATCATTTTTATTTCATAGTGTTTCTGAAATGACATCTAATATATACAAAAAACTCACATAACTGTACTAAGCCTTATTTATATACTTAAATTTGTCGTTTAATTTAACAAAGAGAAAGCAAATTGTTGCCCTTAATATTCATCTTTAAAATAATGTTGAACGTTATGAAAACAATTTGTATTAGTTTAAAATATAAAACTAGTCTACTCAATCCATTACACGATTCAAACGCGTATAAGCCAGACGAAGAAGTGAACAGTGAGGCGATAATCAAATGCATCACCACTTGTAGAAACTGAGCGGTATCAATGTATTTAATTTGATTAATCAAACGTCAATTATAATTTTAAACTACTTGAGTTTAAATAGTAAAGTACTCATATGTGTGTTTTACATTCTTCTTTGTTGTAAACATCGTGAGATATTAGCTAAATTTAAACCTGCGTTAAGCTTTGCATTTTCATAATGAGCATTGTAATGCGGAATGGGTAAATTATAACGCCTAGAGTAATGATATGTACATACTTTAACATTTGTGAAGCAATGAAGCCGCGATGCACATATAACTACACTGATAACACATCAGACGACCTGGTTCAAACGCGTAAAGAGTCAGCCTTATTTGTATTCAAGGTGTTTTCCGTTAGCAATGTTAATTATTAAATAAGCTACATGTTAATTAAGCTACATGTAACTCATCATACATAAGTATTATTGTATACGCTTCCCCATCGGCTCTTAGTTTTACAAGTCCTATGATCTGTATAGCACCGCGTCATATTCATACTGTTTATTATCCATATTAAACGCCGAATGGCTGTACACTTAATAGTTCTAAGGTCGAAAGGAGCCCACTTGTCTAAGTACTAATAAAACATCTAGTGTTTTATTTCCATCGCAATTGCAAGAGGTTAATATTAATTAACGAATGCGCTCTTTTTTATATTATTTGTTTGTAATTTTCGTATACAACCACCAATACATTGATTGTCTGTGTTATGTACTTTGGGGAAAAACACGCGCAATTATCTGACAATTTGGGTCGGAAGCAAATTCAAAGGGCCTTGGCTAATTAGCAGATTACGTAGTTTATCAATGTAATACATCGATATGTCCATTGATGTCAAATGATAAGGTAATATAAAACAAAACGTGCATGCTAAAACATACCACTTTGGTATTGAAATTAACTCATATTAAGGTAAATTAATCATCTATGCTGCCAATTAAAGATAGTTTTGAATCAGATGCGAAGGGTTAAGAAGCCAGCGGAAAGCATGCGTACGAATTTGTACATTTTTTTTGCACGGATATGGACATATGACGGCATATAAGAGGCTGAAGATGCATCGAATAAAAGACTATTGGAACTCCAGAAACGTAATCGGGAAATCAATTCGTGTTCACATCTTCTGCAAGTCCTTAATTAGAGGGAAAAGTCAATTGTCTATACACAGCAGGGACAATTTACAGAACAATATTAACCGTAATACATTTGTTAAGCTGAGGTTACCATCATACAATTTCCCAACTATGAATTGAGGTGCATTCATTTGGATTGGCTTTACAATTGATTCTTACTTATCTTAGCTAGTATACACATAATTACACGTATATTATTTGTCCTATGTATTGCATTACACTTATACATGTTTTATACGTATGTTTCCTTGAATAACGAGCTAGTTTGTTTGTTGATATAAACTATTCCTGTACTTGCAAAGTAGCTATATACATTAACAAACTTTTAATTCACTAAATGTTTAATTAATTCACAAACGTAGTATTGTCGTCAAGCACGTAATTCATTCCATTAAACATTGTATATCCGAGAAATATAATCCAAGCAAAAGAGTTAAATGTTTCAATGAATTTGATTTTGGAGTTTTTTGTTACGAACTGATGAAGATGAAATGTTCAAGGCAACTTTCTGTAACGATACAATCGTCTGTAAAGCTGAATTTACTACATTTTATATCCTGGTGCCCAGATTCTCTTTTAAATTGCACCATATCAATCGCGATTTAAATGCTTTCTTTGCGAGCTCTCTGTGTGGAAGTTGATATATTTTAACCATGCCGAAAATAATAGATTGACTAAATTTAATGGTTATTATTTAGACCACAGTTTAATCTGCTTTTGCATGTGCTATAAACAGCATATTGGTCGTGATAAATCTAGATAATGGACGTCATGCCATGTTGATAACAGGACATTAATTTTGTAATCAACGTAACAAAGTAAAGGATAATTCAGTATCTTAACTAATACCGGACAACTAACCATCATACGTTTTAATTGAATCTCGGTCAGTTTAAAAGAGCATTATTTTAATAAATACAAGCTGATCATATTAAGACGATGAAGTATCTGAAAACATAAACGCAAACTCAACAATTAAGCATAAGGTTAGGAAAACATATGTGCGTTGTTGTTTTTAGAAGGGTTACTATTGTGCATTTGATTGCATTGTATACTATTTAAGTACGCTAAAGTGCTTTATAGTTAGCTTTCATAACTATATAATATACTATAATATAAAATTTAAGTTTCATTCAAGTACAACACAAAAATCGATGCTGCGTATCACGATAAGTATAGAGACGCAAAGACTAGGATTCCTTGACCATGGTTAAACTTGGCAAAAATATGGTTGGCTATGGTGATCGATCCTAATTTGATTCTGGTCGAGTTTGGCCACGGTTAATAATGAGTGTTCATAGTCAATATATTCCATATGTAAAATAAAAACATGAAATCATGTTTAAACNCAGTGAGGCGATAATCAAATGCATCACCACTTGTAGAAACTGAGCGGTATCAATGTATTTAATTTGATTAATCAAACTTCAATTATAATTTTAAACTACTTGAGTTTAAATAGTAAAGTACTCATATGTGTGTTTTACAATCTTCTTTGTTGTAAACATCGTGAGATATTAGCTGAATTTAAACCTGCGTTAAGCTTTGCATTTTCATAATGAGCATTGTAATGCGGAATGGGTAAACTTTAACGCCTAGAGTAATGATATGTACATAATTTAACATTTGTGAAGCAATGAAGCCGCGATGCATATATAACTACACTGATAACACATAAGACGACCTGGTTCAAACGCGTAAAGATTCAGCCTTATTTGTGTTCAAGGTGTAAGACATAAGTATTACTGTATACGCTTCCCCATCGGCTCTTAGTTTTACAAGTCCTATGATCTGTATAGCACCACGTCATATTCATACTGTTTATTATCCATGTTAAACGCCGAATGGCTGTACACTTAATAGTTCTAAGGGCGAGAGGAGCCCACTTGTCCAAGTACTAATAACACATCTAGTGTTTTATTTCCATCGCAAATGCAAGAGGTTAATATTAATTAACGAATGCGCTCGTTTTTATATTATTCGTTTGTTATTTTCGTATACAACATCCAATACATTGATTGTCTGTGTTATGTACTTTGGCGAAAAACACGCGCAATAATCTGACAATTTGGGGCGGAAGCAAATTAAATGGGCCTTGGCTAATTAGCAGATTACGTAGTTTATCAATGTTATACATCGATATGTCCATTGATGTCAAATGATAAGGTAATATAAAACAAAACGTGCATGCTAAAACATACCACTTTGGTATTGAAATGAACTCATATTTAGGTAAGTCAATCATCTATGCTGCCAATTAAAGATAGTTTTGAATCAGATGCGAAGGCTTAAGAAGCCAGCGAAATGTATGCGTACGAATTTGTACATTTTTTTGCACGGATATGGAAATATGACGGCATATAAGAGGCTGAAGATGCATCGAATAAAAGACTATTGGAACTCCAGAAACGTAATCAGGAAATCAATTCGTGTTTACATCTTCTGCAAGTCCTTAATTAGATGGAAAAATCAATTGTCTATACACTGCAGGGACAATTCACAGAACAATATTAACCGTAATACATTTTTTAAGCTGAGGTTACCATCATACAATTTCCCAACTATGAATTGAGGTGCATTCATTTGGATTGGCTTTACAATTGATTCTTACTTATCTTAGCTAGTATACACATAATTACTCGTATATTATTTGTCCTTTGTATTGCATTACACGTATACATGTTTTATACGTATGTTTCATTGAATAACGAGCTAGTTTGCTTGTTGATATAAACTATTCCTGTACTTGCAAAGTAGCTATATACATTAAAAAACTTTTAATTCACTAAATGTGTAATTAATTCACAAACGTAGTATTGTCGTCAAACACGTAATTCATTCCATTAAACATTGTATATCCGAGAAATATAATCCAAGCAAAAGAGTTAAATATTTCAATGAATTGGATTTTGGAGTTTTTTGTTACGAACTGATGACGATGAAATGTTCAAGGCAACTTTCTGTAACGATACAATTGTCTGTAAAGCTGAATTTACTACAATTTATATCCTGGTGCCCAGATTCTCTTATTAATTGCACCATATCAATCGCGATTTAAATGCTTTCTTTGCGAGCTCTCTGTGTGGCAGTTGATATATTTTAACCATGCCGAAAATAATAAATTGACTAAATTTAATGGTTATAATTTAGACCACAGTTTAATCTGCTTTTGCATGTGCTATAAACAGCATATTTGTCGTGATAAATCTAGATAATGGACGTCATGCCATGTTGATAACAGGACATTAATTTTGTAAGCAACGTAACAAAGTAAAGGATAATTCAGTATCTTAACTAATACCGGACAACTAACCATCATGCNAGGTCTGACCGTGTTAAATACATATTTTTGTAGACCATGCAACATGATCAATGTTACATTGTTAACAAATATTCAGTATCACCGTACACTATTATTAAACTAGAGTCTAGTAATAAGTTTATTTGCCATGCCATTACATTTGTACATTGTTCAATGTTGTGTCTTGATTTTGATTAACCATGATAACAGATCAAGAGAGATTTTCACATAATACTTATGTATTCCAAATCACTAAAATATGTTGTTTTTTAATGTATTGGTTTGTAATAGTTATACTATACAAACACTGCACTACAATTGTTTGTATATTTCTTTAAAAGAAGTGTGTGGTGTAAGTGTCAGACTCGTATTCAAATGTGAAATGTAGATAATGGCCACAGTGTGTTATTCCTTTGTTGTTTTTTTTTAAAAATGACCAGAGATCTTGCTTGTTTAGATTGTCATTATAAACAAGTATTTTCATAAGCCATTATTAATGTTAACAAAAAAAAGTGGTTAATTGCAATTACACGTCTAGACAAGGATCAAACTCTACCACGAAACACTTTAACTCCTCCTAAGCAATTGATGAACGATTATTTTTCAATCGACAGCACTCATAATAATTTCAATCACGCACAATGACCGTTTCGAAATCACATACACAATAATAATCACGTTTGTTTTACATATGTGTCAACCACGATATATGTGATATATTCAACTGATTAATTGATATAATTCCACATTAATTTAAATTTGATTGACGTTTGAGATCGTATACAAGGACTATATGGTTGCCAGGTACAATAATACTTGTTGCAGATATGTTGACTACTGAACATGAACATGTATACATCTACACATCTCTTTATCGATAGTGCAAGTCATATTCTTCAAATACTAAGGGTTGACTAGTTCAAAGCGTGTCTAATTATCAGTAAAATGCTGCTGTTTATGCCAAATTAAGATGTCAAATTTGCATGTGTATTCGGATTCGTAAATTAAATCTGACACGATTGTTTCCAATTATATTCGGCATGTTGGTGACAGTATTCGTTAACTAACGTTTAAATTACCCTGTACACATGTATAGAAAATACTATCGACTTTGATTAACTCGTATGGTGTGCTGCTGTATTTTTTGGCAAGTGAAAGGTTAATCATATACGATCAGTATCAAGCCATTTGTTTCAATCATAACAAGGTGCCGTTCATGAATTCAGGAAAGCACTTTCATTAGTTGGTAAATACACGAAACAAAAACATGTTTGTTATATACTTATATTCGAAATGCATTCTTATATACTTATTTGATGTCGCCGAGTTCGTCACAAGGCCATCACCGACATTTCCAATATCTTAAAGTTTACCATAATTATCATGTTTATCAACCTGGTAATAGTCAACGATTTGAACATAACTGACACACATTAAGAAATAGAAGTTTTGATTAAATATACTAAATACAACAATAGGGCTTTCACCTTTTTATTAACTCCAATCAGGGATGTAATTGATTGTATGTTGGAGAGATCGCATAAGAGCCGTGTCATTACACTTAACAAACACTCGTTTTCTTTTAAAACGCAAAATAACGCAGTCACGTTACTCTTGCATACGAAGGAATACCATTAATTTATATACTTCCGGTCATTGCGTATTCAATAAACTTTTGTTCAGAAAACGAAATGAAATGAGTTGGCTTTATAATTACGGAGTGTTGATCTGGACGATTGCCACTGTTTTAGTTACTTTTTGAACGTCATACTACGCATGCTTAAAGTGTCAACCAACACCTAATATGTATTAAGTGGTTTCCATACATCTGAAAACACCCGTCCTGATGTTAACATTAATACAATTAACTAACTAAACGCATAATTTAGTATTTATTGTATTAAATATATGTTTCTTCACAGTACACAGATCTTACACACCCATATTACTACTACATGATGAAAATTTGTGTTGTAATTGATTGTTTCTAAAAAACACCCATGGGCTGCTGTCTACTATCTGATGTATTTTTTGTTTGTTGTCATTTCTTTGATGTTTAAGATACACCCATTTTGTATTGCCAATCTATAGACATTTAAAACACACAAATATCGCTGTCTAATATAAATTGTTAATTAATTCCTAAGGGAATGTTCCAGCTATGAACATAAGAGCTTTTTAATGCCAAGCATCTAATTAAGATGAACTATATCTGCTTTTTAGTGTGTCTATTTCGTTCGTTTTTTTTTGTTTTAAACATTTGTTCAAGCAAAGGAACGGGGTCTTGCTTTGTAAACGTTCAAGTTGTAAACACATGTAATGAGATATATGTATTATTTTTGTTTTGATTCAATTTATACATCTTTCAATTTAAAAAGAAGATGTAAACCCTTTCACCGCACGTATGCTATTATTCGGTTATTATGATGGTAAATTACTTGTTTTCATATACATTCAAATGTTTATTTGCAAATGTATTTCGAAAGAAAAGAGATTAATGTCAGCATATGTTGCATCATGCTAAGTACAGTATGCTATGCTAAAATAATAATGTTATTAACATACAAAATAACATAGACAATATTAGGATGTTCAATGTTAATGCCACCACATGTTTTTAGACATTTTATCGGACTTGTAGGCGTTTTAGGATTTAAGTTGTATATCTGGTTATTATGTAATTATTTACTTTTATTTTTATTTTTTTAAATGGTTATATATAACCATTTAAAGTTTGGTATTTATTCAAAGCGTGAAAATGTATTCAAGAAAGTGTGCACTGTATTTGGCTGAATTGTTGTATTTTGTAAAAGAAATGACTATGGGGTAGTTCTAAATTATATTTGTTTATATTCTCAAATAGTGAAATGACCAGTATTGTCTTGTATGATTATATGATGAGCACATAGAGAAAAATGCATTATATACATGCAACAATTTTATTATTTATATTATCTTGTTTAAATATCAGATATGTGTCTGTAATAGAAATATATAGAACATTTGTATAATTGTTTAAATGCAAACTATTGTGTGTGGTAATTGCTTATACAATTTAACAACATTGGGCGTACATTTGAATTGTATTTTTCACATACTATTTGTGTAAATTGTTTTTGTACATATTGACACCAATATTGTACTGGGAATCCAGAAACCACACACCTTAAGGGTATCATTATGTGAAAGTGTATACAAACTAAAAAAATAATCAAATGAATTGTCAAATGCAATCACGTATTGCAAGTAGGTCAACAATAACCCGCTTTTTTAATTTCCCGAATAATGACCATTGCATACGATTTATTGTAAGTGTTTTTTTTTTTATTTCGTATACCATGAACGCATGGGTTAACACTTAATGGAACACGTATAATTTAGGTTATTATTATGGTATACATATTCAGAAAGAAAATCGCGGTGCGTTGGGTCGAATTCAAAAGAGTATGTGTTGTTTGAATGTACAATGATGTTACGCCGTGAGGAATGCGATTATACTTCCTAAACACATTTCAAGGTTTCAAAGCATGAAAGGCGATCACATTTCTTTTACACGGATACACGGATACGTAGTTTAAAAGTTGTACGGATATATAAGAATATGAAATATATACAATACATACATACTATTTCAGCGAATTATCAACCTAATACATTATGCATTTCTTCGTTCTTAAACATAATTTAATAAGAAACGCATACTAATATGTTTTAATATATTATTCGTTTTGCAAATTCAAAAAATTGTTCAGCAGCGTAGTTTTAACGCTTAAAACGACACAAAGCTGAGGCATTTCTGGTATAAAAAATCAATTACCTCTTGTGCCGTAACGTACTTACTGATAACTAGCATTACATTCATATATACGTAAATGGGTTTTTAATGAACGTTCACATATTTATTTGCTTAAATTTCTATCTCATACATGTGGAATGTGTCAACGTTTCTATGTTTTAAAATCGTTAAGTATACGAATAGCTTTGCGAAATAAAAATAAAATTTGAAATCTCAGTGACGTTTGTTATCCGATTCATGTATTGGGAAGACGTATTTTTTTTGCAAATCTATAAAAAAAAGTTGTTGACAAATTTACACACACACAAAGGTTGTTCGTGATTATTTAACAAAAATGTACATATTCGAGTATTCGCTAACAAAAGTGAGCCTACAATTATATGATGATGGTTGCATGTGAACTTGGACACTTAAATCATGATCCAATAGTTAAAATATCAATTAATGTAATACAGTATTAAAGGATAATTATATGAAAACTATATAGAGTAACACAAACACGTAGCGTTGATTTAAATTAAGATTTATAACGCAAAATTCCCTACATTTAAACAAATAAATATGTTATTTGCAAACTCATGTTACAAAATTTAAATATTTTTTTCAAATGTGTTTTAGTAGCAAAATTGTATCTTGCTTGTAATTACTGCTTACTATCATGTAATTCAAAATCATGGTGTTAACCTATCATTGGGTAACACAGCATACATTGAAAACCTACGCGTGTCTCATTTTAATATGTGCAATATTATGAATTATAATACTTGCAAAGTAATAAACACTTTTTCTGTACTAATGAAAGTATTCGTACTCAAGTTGTGATGTAAATGCTGAATATGGGGGTTGTGACTACAACTTGTATAAGCACCCGCACGGAAAAAACAACAATACATAAACTGAATGATTTAAATTTCTTCTAAAAATTTTAAAGTTTAGTTATGTACCTTTAAAAATAAAATATTTGTCCCGGCAAGAATCTCTGCAATCAATATGCATATTCCAGAAAAAAAATTACATGTGAAACATGCAGCTGTCGCATGAGAAACTGTATTCCGGTTTCATTAAAACGTTGGTTTACATATGAATCAACAGTTGATAGAACTGATTGCAGACGACTATACGGTCAGTTAGACCAAGCACACGTTATACTTAGGGACAAAGAGTATTTTATCACGCCGTATGGTCAATGACAGTATAAATTAAGCATGCACCAGTTTGGAGTGACATATCTTCATCATTTACACATTGCTTAGCAAAGCAAATTACAATAAACTTGCAAACTTGTGTGAGCTTTTCACATTTACAAACTTATTTTTCCCTTGTGAGCTTTTTCCTTTACAGCCTCAGAGAGTTTGCCTGATATACGGTCAGATTATCATCCAGGTCAATACATGTACTTCTAAAGACTTAATCTGTTGCTTGCTTCATGTAATATTAAGCTTCTAAACAGGCAGATGCGCTTTGGCGTAGCGCAGGTGCATTTTAATAATTTATCGCGTTAAACAAAACTTAATTTGCGAATATCAGCCATAAAATATTGTTAGGTAATAAACACTCTTTGAAGAGAAAGTAATAAAGCCAAGGCAATCATAATATCATGTTTTAACTGCAAATTGATTGTGTCTTTGTCCAGTGTTCACATTGAATGCAGGCTTTATATTTATTTGCGATTTTTGTTTATTGAGTGATATACGTTATTATATTTTTTTATTTAAAATTCGTATGGTATGTGTGGTTCTTATCAAACATCAACATTGACATAATGCAGCTATTGTATGAATACAAATCTTAGGCTATTCCTTCACACTTGTCATAAAACTCTGATAAACTGGAGGAGATATAGTTCATATGAATTTCACAGCCGTTAAGAATATAGTGATATAAATACATTTAATAATAATTAGTAATATGAACATATATAAGGGTAAGGATGGAAGCGAAACAGTAAATGTCCGCGACTACCGGTATTTCTTTATACGATGTGTTTGTTAATACATTAATACATTACTATAATACCATTGTGTAATGACGATACTTATGTATAACTGTACTGAAAAAATGAAGAAAACATTATTTACGCGAATTATTGTTTAGAAGTTCAGTGACATCAAAGAATCATACCAAATTATTGCGTGATATTAGCTTTATTCATAAACAATTGAACGCATAACGAGAGAGCATGTGTTTTTCCTGAAAAGACGTCTTGTTTGAAAATGGTGGCAATGCAATGCTTTCAAACTCAAATACAGTTATATTATCAAAATATGTATACTATTTCAGTATAAATATACTAAAAATTACATTTCCAATGCACGTGTTTATATTAATTACCAACTGAAAATTTCCAACTTCANGTCCAAGGGTATTGCAATATTTTTATTGTTTTGCTCAGAGCACATTAACGTTTTCATAAGCACATATAAATCGACATCAAAAGCATTTTTCTGTTTTGCTGCATAATGCGTGTACCTATACGTGTCCGATATTAATTACGACTTGATACATTTGTATAATAGTCAAGCAAGTATTTGGCCATTGTAATCAGGTAATAAAGGAGCATTTATGTTGGACGTTTAAGTATCAAACGAATTTCAATTAAACATGTTTATTTGAACATGCTTTTTATGTAATTGCCCTTCTCCTCACTAGAGAATTTTGCACGTGCAGTTTTATAAGACATCCTTTGATCAGGAGACGGATTTTGATTTTGATTTATATTTATTTTAAAGATAGTTCATTACTGGTCTTATCAGTGTAATGACGTTTGAAAACGATACCAATTTTGATAGCGATATTAATAAACTGTACATATTATGCGATAACAAGTAGCACGTCCGTGCTTATATTGATAAACTATCGATACTCGCAGACGTGTGGCAAAACAAGCCGCATCTACACCATTGCTTATCTATTGACATTTTAAACGTAAGTTCCTCGCGGAAACTATACATTATAACGTTGTTTGTATGTTGTAGAGTTGTTTTTTGTGTAAGCTGAGTTTTACATCGAAAGACAACTCGCGTTCGATCTACAGGGCCCTCAATCTATCAAATCTGCCACCGAATTTTGGTGGCAGTCCCCCACCTGAAAAGTATACTTTTTTCCCCTTTTGGGGTGAAAAATTCCCCCTAAAAAAAAAAAATTTTTTTTTTTTTTTTTTTTTTTTTTTNCCCAAAAATGGAAACGCCGCAAAAATTCCCCCTCCTAAGGGCTGCGGACCCCTTCCCCCAAAGTAGTGTGAGGGCCCTGATCTAATAGGTAAGTGCAATTTCATTCATCGTGTACTTGCAACAAAGACCAACTTCATGAGGTTACTCACTGTGGAAAGGCAGTCGCATGTGAAGTGGAATTGAAGGCGAATAGAATTGAGTTTGACAGTTAATCAATTAATGCGGGGCTTTCAGTAAGTGAATTCCTTTCATTTGTACGGATGAACCACAGTGGAAATTGACAGAACTCAATTGTAATGGAGCCTTCCCCAAAACTGGTGCTTATGCTTATCGAAGCTAAAAATAATCCTGGAAAGTACTTATCAATGGATAATAACGGATTTTGACGACTGGTTAATGGCTTTATTGCTTCATGGATATAAACAATGATTCACATTGACCAATGATCATCTAGCTCNTTAATAATGTTTGAATTGTTTCCCAAGAGTAACCACATCTTCGACAAACTGCAATGCGCAAAAGTACATAAGATGCTATTCGGTGTTATTGCTTGTAACGCGGAACATACTTCTAATTTATTGTATTAATAAATATATTTTCAACATAAAACGTTCAACCGTAATTAATAATGAAACAATGTCTAGCAATCATATATTTCTTGAGTATATAGTCCAAGAGTATTGCAATATTTTTATTGTTTTGCTCAGAGCACATTAACGTTTCATAAGCACATATAAATCGACATCAAAATCATTGTTTTGTTTTGCTGCATAATGCGTATACCTATAAGTGTTCGATATTAATTACGACTTGATACATTTGTATAATAGTCAAGCAAGTATTTGGCCATTGTAAGTTGGTAATAAAGGAGCATTTATGTTGGACGTTTATGTATCCAACGAATTTCAATTAAACATGTTTATTTGAACATGCTATATATGTAATTGCCCTTCTCCTCACTAGAGAATTTTGGACGTTCAGTTATATAAGACATCGTTTGATCAGGAGACGGATTTTGATTTTGATTTATATTTATTTTAAGATAGTTCATTACTGGTCTTATCAGTGTAATGACGGTTAAAAACGATACCAATTTTGATAGCGATATTAATAAGCTGTACATATTATGCGATAACAAATAGCACGCCCGTGCTTATATTGATAAACTATCGATACTTGTAGACGTGTGAGAAAACAAGCAGCATCTACATCATTTCTTACCTATTTACCTTTTAAACGTAAGTTCCACGCGGAAACTATACATTATCATGTTGTTTGTATGTTGAAGAGTTGTTACATTTTTTTGTGTAAGCTGAGTTTTACATCGAAAGACAACTCGCGTTCGATCTAATAGGTAAGTGCAATTTCATGCATCGTGTATTTGCAACAAAGACCAACTTCATGAGGTTACTCACTGTGGAAAGGCAGTCGCGTGTGAAGTGGAATTGAAGGCGAATATAATTGAGTTTGACAGTTAATCAATTAATGCGGGGCTTTCAGTAAGTAAATTCCTTTCATTCGTACGGATGAACCACAGTGGAAATTGACAGTAGACCTACTCAACTAATCCTGGAAAGTACTTATCAATGGATAATTACGGATTTTGACGACTGGTTAATGGCTTTGTCGCTACATGGATATAAACGATGATTCACATTGACCAATGATCATCGAGCTCGATGGATATAAATGAAATTCATAACTTATCTGCACTGTGCTACTTTACAATTACTTGTGCCGACTGCAATAATTACAATACATTAATACAACTAAACTATTGATATTATTAAAAATTTGTGAAATTTGCAAGATAGCAATCGCACGAAAAACTTATTAATAGTAGAAGTTGAGGACGTAATAATTCTGGAAAACTGTTATAATTGGGATTAACCTAACCATCTACTTAACTTGCTGGGGAAATTATTGTCTATTACCGGCGATCGTATTCTAATTGTAGCTGTAAATGGGTTATTTATAGAAGAACTTTTTAATAATGTTGAAATGTATCACTGACAATAATAAAAAGAAATAATGATGAACTCAACTTAACGTGATTAATCCCGCCGACGACGCACGTTGTCGCGCCGAAAATCGCAACATCCTGATCACGGCACAAGTGTCAGCGATCGTATTAGGATTGAAGTTGCACATCGGTTGTTCATAAGACGAGAATCGACGCCGCGCCAAAATCACAATATATTGTACTTACAAAACAGTCATAGTAACATTTTGAAAACAGAAACAACTAAAACAGCTTACTACGTGAAAACCTGTTACATCAACTAATATGTTAATGCTTTTTGGAAAAGGCTTTCTAAGTATAACTTGAAAAATAAACAGTATCTTGCTGTTTTATGATGTACGTTGGGAGAATTTCATTAGTTTCTATGGTAAATACTATAATTAAATAAAATTGATTTAGAAGTTGGAAAGACCTCAAATTGAGCCAAAATGTATGTCTGGTCGTTGAATTGCGTTCATTTTGGAAATAAATAACTTCAAATGTTAAGTGGCTGATCATAAAGGACACGATGCTGAACACGCGTCATTAAGAACATTATAATTGTAAATGTGAAATAAGTATGCTTCATCACTTCAGCATTTATGGTAATTAGACGCCAGTAAGTATCTTTGTATCCATCAAAAAAAAGGAAAATTATCTAAGCCAGTCCAATACTCTTTTCAATTATTGGTTCAAAACAGCCATACCAACTAGAGTTTGTGCGTAAAACGATTATTAAAAAAAACGCTACTGTAATCATAGAATAACATGCTTAGATATTGACAATTAATGTTATGTATTGACTATTTAATTTTTACATTACATAAACGGATAATGATTTTCTTTTTAATGTTTCTCTTGAGGTATGCATATATTGAGCTTGCAATTTACGTGAATGTCGCCTCAGACGGGGATATGTTTGTAATCATGTTATAGTTTAAACTAATGTATATCTGCATGTATTGCTTTTGATTTGAAATGCAATCATATGAATGTTAGTGTTATGCACTCTTATGTCTTGCGCGATAATGTATAAGATATATGTCAGGATCAGTTCAGTTCAAACCCCGAATCGCCACCAGCATTATCATTGTAATGTGGTGTTGTATGCAATGCAATGAGGGCAGGTCATTGAACAGCTGCCTTACATAAAATACCACGTATAGCTGTGTTATAGTTTAACAGACATACTGTCGATGATGACTTGCCAAGAATGAATTTATCGCAGCCAAAATATTTATACGTAGATACAACATGTTATTCTTTGAATAATCCGATAGCTAAAACTCGTTTCGAAATGGCTCGTTTGTACGTGCATGGCGTAAAAGTAAAGCGGGTGTTCAATTGTATTATGTTTGCAAAGTATGCATGAAGGATAAAATGTCTATAAATACGACTATGTTTCGATAGATCTGTAGTTCCACGGCATCAATACTACATTTTGACTACGTTGTGTTTTAATTAATCTGCCTGTAAGCATGTGTTGCGACGTCTGTTATGAGCGATGTTGTTTTCAAACAAATTGCTATTTGTTGTCAGAACGTACATTTACTATAATGCATGCACACGCAAAGAAAACTATACTTCTTTTAAGTTGTTGTACTCACATTGAGTCTGTCATAAGAGGAAAGCTATAAGAAGAGCTGAGGCACGGACATTGTGTAAATTATGATTATCTTTCAATTCAATTTTAATAAACTCCAGTTGTGTTGTATCTCAAGGATATATCGTTTAAAATATAACGTATGTGGGTATTGTGCTTTCAAAACCACATATTAAACAATAAAGTACAATGAAGTTTGTTTCAGTGTACATTTCAAAGTGTCATTTTAGTTCATTTTTAACATAACAAGTATATTCCAAATACAGCGAGTGTCAATATAACCGTTTGGCTGTTGAATGTCTGTCAATGATGAAATGTCAATGGTTAATATAAGTTCCAACCTAAGTGTAAATACTATAAATATATGCGAAGGACAAACCTCATTTCGAACGTGTAATGTTCATAAAAATGCATTCATTGTTGATAAGTATATATACTTGTATAAAAGGATTACTGCTGTCCACATTTTATGTAAATTCGGATGTGAGTTATACTTTCACGTGTATTGTATTAAGTCGGTTTAATTAGAATCAATCGAAAGCCTCCCAAATTTGTATTACAATGTTAAATATAATACACATTAGCTTGGTTAAAAATGCAAATAAAATGCACCGTGTCATTAGAAAATGCACTTCCCTATCCGTTAATGTTCAATGAAAGAAATAGCCTCTGAATGGCCACCCTAGACACTATATAGCACAACACTGCTTTGTATACTTATTTTATATATAGCCTGAGTTTACAGAAGTACGTCTTGCTAAAGATACGTACATTATTTAAAGTGGTTTTATGAGGCGTCTTTGGTGTTGTATTATTACAGTTAACATGCGTATATCGAACACGACTTTTAACCAACATGTTAACATCAAATGTGTTGTATTTGAAGCTATCTTGTTTCATACTGCTTGCTATTCTTAGGCCATGTAAAACAGACAAGTGTTACACACACAATGAATTGATGGGAAGACTTCTATGCAAGGTCGCGCTTGCAGCCTACACGATTTTACCTCAATAAATCAGAAATTACGACGACTTCTTCAATAAGTTNCAAATACATTTATATTATCAAAATATGTATACTATTTCAGAATAAATATACTTAAAATTACATTTCCAATGCACGTGTTTATATTAATTACCAACTGAAAATTTTCAACTTCACTTCTAATTTGAGACAGCACATAATACACACAATATGATTTATATAAGAGTATTATTTGTTTACAAAAGGCATCACATCATATATTTACATATTCTTGTGATGTTCTCTTGCGTTTTTCCTATGAGGAAATACTTAATTTTATTAGTACGAAGATAAATCTTTCATTTCTTTTAATCCAGATTGGTCTAGGGCGAACCAATACACGATATTCCTATACTGAACTTTGAACAGTATGAACCATTGTCCAAATTAACGATATACAAGTATAGACTTTCTGAGTTAACTAATTTATATTACCGCGATGTATGCTTGTCAGCATTATTACTATTTGATTCAAACAATTTATTTTATTCAGTCTCTATAGTTTTTATAAAAAAAACTTGAATTGGTCACGTGGTACTTCAGCAGCGTGAAATGTCCATGTAATTGTAATTTAGATAACACGATAACAGAGAGAACAGCGTGGAGAGTGATTTCTAGAATCAGTTCCATAAAATTGATGTTGTTTCACTCCGCTTTTTTGGGTGGTCCGAAAATAAATGACATATGCAATAAATAAAAAGTAGCCGCAAAGGCTTTTGATGCGTGTTGTTAAAAACCACACACGAGAGGCTACACAAATATACAATTAAACATGTATTACATCAATGTAAATCTACATTATCATTTATTTATTTTTATTTTGGATTTTATGTTTGTTAAACTTTCGTTTAATTTTGTTTGAATTGTGTTCAACAAGAGGCTACATAAATGTCAATAAAACATGTATTGCATCAATCTAAATCTACATAATTCGACTTGTGTTGTGTCAGATTATATATTTGACCCACTGACGTTTAATAATGTTTGAATTGTTTCCCAAGAGTAACCACATCTTCGACAAACTGCAATGCGCAAAAGTACATAAGATAGCTAGTCGGTGTTATTGCTTGTAACGCGGAACATACTTCTAATTTATTGTATTAATAAATATATTTTCAACATATAACGTTCAACCGTAATTAATAATGAAACAATGTCTAGCAATCATATATTTCTTGAGTATATAGTCCAAGGGTATTGCAATATTTTTATTGATTTGCTCAGAGCACATTAACGTTTTCATAAGCACATTTTAATCGACATCAAAATCATTGTTTTGTTTTGCTGCATAATTCGTATACCTATAAGTGTTGGATATTAATTACGACTTGATACATTTGTATAATAGTCAAGCAAGTATTTGGCCATTGTAAGTAGGTAATAAAGGAGCATTTATGTTTGACGTTTAAGTATCAAACAAATTTCAATTAAACATGTTTATTTGAACATGCTATATATGTAATTGCCCTTCTCCTCACTAGAGAATTTTGGACGTTCAGTTATATAAGACATCGTTAGATCAGGCGACGGATTTTGATTTTGATTTATATTTATTTTAAAGATAGTTCATTGCTGGTCTTATCAGTGTGATGACGGTTGAAAACGATACCAATGTTGATAGCGATATTAATAAGCTGTACATATTATGCGATCACAAGTAGCACGCCCGTGCTTATATTGATAAACTATCGATACTTGTAGACGTGTGAGAAAACAAGCCGCATCTACATCATTGCTTACCTATTTACCTTTTTAACGTAAGTTCCACGCGGAAACTATATATAATCATGTTGTTTGTATGTTGAAGAGTTGTTAATTTTTTTGTGTAAGCTGAGTTTTACATCGAAAGACAACTCGCGTTCGATCTAATAGGTAAGTGCAATTTCATGCATCGTGTATTTGCAACAAAGACCAACTTCATGAGGTTACTCACTGTGGAAAGGCAGTCGCGTGTGAAGTGGAATTGAAGGCGAATAGAATTGAGTTTGACAGTTAATCAATTAATGCGGGGCTTTCAGTAAGTAAATTCCTTTCATTTGTACGGATGAACCAAAGTGGAAATTGACAATAGACCTACTCAATTTTAATGGAGCCTTCCCCAAAACTGGTGCTTATGCCTATCGAAATTAAAACTAATCCTGGAAAGTACTTATCAATGGATAATTATGGATTTTGACGACTGGTTAATGGCTTTATCGCTACATGGATATAAACGATGATTCACATTGACCAATGATCATCTAGCTCGATGGATATAAATGCAATTCATAACTAATCTGCACTGTGCTACTTTACAATTACTTGTGCCGACTACAATAACTACAATACATTAATACAACTAAACTATTGATATTATTAAAAATGTGTGAAATTTGCAAGATAGCAATCGCACGAAAAACTTATTAATAGTAGAAGTTGAGGACGTAATAATTCTGGAAAACTGTTATAATTGGGATTAACCTAACCATCTACTTAACTTGCTGGGGAAATTATTGTCTATTACCGGCGATCGTATTCTAATTGTAGCTGTAAATGGGTTATTTATAGAAGAACTTTTTAATAATGTTGAAATGTATCACTGACAATAATAAAAAGAAATAATGATGAACTCAACTTAACGTGATTAATCCCGCCGACGACGCACGTTGTCGCGCCGAAAATCGCAACATCCTGATCACGGCACAAGTGTCAGCGATCGTATTAGGATTGAAGTTGCACATCGGTTGTTCATAAGACGAGAATCGACGCCGCGCCAAAATCACAATATATTGTACTTACAAAACAGTCATAGTAACATTTTGAAAACAGAAACAACTAAAACAGCTTACTACGTGAAAACCTGTTACATCAACTAATATGTTAATGCTTTTTGGAAAAGGCTTTCTAAATATACTTGAAAAATAAACAGTATCTTGCTGTTTTATGACGTACGTTGGGAGAATTTCATTAGTTTCTATGGTAAATACTATAATTAAATAAAATTGATTTAGAAGTTGGAAATACCTCAAATTGAGCCAAAATGTATCTCTGGTCGTTGAATTGCGTTCATTTTGGAAATAAATAACTTCAACTGTTAAGTGGCTGATCAAAAAGGACAAGATGCTGAACACGCGTCATTAAGAACATTATAATTGTACATGTGAAATAAGTATGCTTCGTCCCATCAGCCAGTAAGTATCTGTGTATCCATCAAAAAAAGGTAAATTATCTAAGCCAGTCCAATACTCTTTTTCAATTATTGGTTCAACACAGCCATACAAACTAGAGTTTGTGCTTAAAACGATTATTAAAAAAACGCTACTGTTATCATAGAATAACATGCTTAGATATTGACAATTAATGTTATGTATTGACTATTTAATTTTTACATTACATAAACGGATAATGATTTTCTTTTCAATGTTTCTCTTGAGGTATGCATATATTGAGTTTGCAATTAACGTGAATGTCGCCTCGGACGGGGATATGTTTGTAATCATGTTATAATTTAAACTAATGTATATCCGCATGTATTGCTTTTGATTTGAAATGCAATCATGTGAATGTTAGTGTTATGCACTCTTATGTCTTGCGCGATAATGTATAACATAGTTGTCAGGATCAGTTCAGTTCAAACCCCGAATCGCCACCAGCATTATCAGTATGCAATGCAATGAGGGCAGGTCATTGAACAGCTGCCTTACATAAAATACCACGTATAGCTTTGTTATAGTTAAACAGACATACTGTCGATGATGACTTGCCAAGAATGAATTTATCGCAGCCACAATATTTATACGTAGATACAACATGTTATTCTTTGAATAATCCGATAGCTAAAACTCGTTTCGAAATGGCTCGTTTGTACGTGCATGGAGTAAAAGTAAAGCGGGTGTTCAATTGTATTATTTGTGCAAAGTATGCATGAAGGATAAAATGTCTATAAATACGACTATGTTTCGATAGATCTGTAGTTCCACGGCATCAATACTACATTTTGACTACGGTGTGTTTTAATTAATCTGCCTGTAAGCATGTGTTGCGACGTCTGTTATGAGCGATGTTGTTGTCAGAACNGAGCTTGCAATTTACGTGAATGTCGCCTAGGACGGGGATATGTTTGTAATCATGTTATAATTCAAACTAATGTATATCCGCATGTATTACCTTTGATTTGAAATGCAATCGTATCTTCTTCAATAAGTTAGTTCTAAACCAAGATGCCTGTTATTCATAAAACAATGTTTCACTCTTAACGTTATTAATACGTAATACAATTTTTGTTGTTGCGATATATCAAAAGGCTAATAATCGTTTAAGTATAATAACTTTTAAACTTAAATTAAAAACATCAGAAATCGAAAACCCCAATTAGGGCCCCTCGACAAATTATTGATCAGACTATCATGACCTTGGGCATGAAATGTAAAAAAAGAAAAGATTTTCCGAATATGTTTATATGCTTTATCATGCAGTCTACACTCAACAATATTAATAGCACTGTTACAACTTGACACTCCTTGACTATCTTTTGATGTTAGTTCTACTGAACATTTTCACATATTAAACTATATTTCGTATTAAATGAACGATTTCTAAAATAATTTAAGATATTATCGATCACAAATCATTTTCGGTTTTATACAATCTTCAGTGTCAAACATCGATATATAAAACGCATCTTAGCTGTCTGCAGCCCGGATGGTGACGTCATAATTCTTCATTTGGCACGAGCGGTTATTGCTAAGCATCTACGGTACATAATACAATAGTTATCGGTCCATATACTCTTGAATACTCATATCGTATAGTACGGAATTAATCGGCCAAATAAATAAAAAAGACACCTAAATGTGAGGTACAATATATACCCATTTACAACCCCGTTATAAATCTGGGCAACCGGTTATCATTGCCAGGTCTCCTTTAGTACGCAAAACATGTAGTAGTCGTTGGTATAACGGCATATAATATCAGAAAGTATGCAATGTTAGTCAGTTATGAACACCTTTTTATTTCAAATACTTGAGTTATTTTTATAAGGGCGCGTTTATATAAACGACATCGATTTAACGGCGCGGTAATGACCATTTAAAAAAATAGTGGGATTATAATTAGAAGAAGTTAAGTAAAGAGTAGAACATATTATGGCAAACCATTTGCCTGCACTAGACACTTAACTAAAATGGCTAATGAAAATGCAACTAAGGGGAAACATGCATTGAATGGCATATTATCGTCCCTGTATAATTATGGTCAACTATCGAATTCAGTCTTTTTTAAACTGTTCGACAGCAAAATAAGTCCTGTTTTATTACATGGCAGCAAAATTTGTGGTTATCAAGAATTACCTTGTATCGAATCGGTCCACCGACACGCCTGTAAAAGGTACCTTTGTGTCGGTCAAAAAACATCAAANAGGCACTCCCCAAAGCAACATAGTATACTGTTTGTTATTACTTGGTGGACAGCTTCTCGCTGATTTAGTTCATGTCAAATTATATAAAAATATCCGTTAAATTGAGTGTTCACAATATTTTATTTTGTTAAGAGCAAACATATATGCTTACCGCCAATCCAAATAAAATCCATGGTTTCAAAAAAAAAACTTATTACGCGTGAATACGCTAGAACAGCACTGATGGAAATACATACTCTTTGGCAACAAGCAAAACACATAGTATACATGGTGCATTAATATGTTATGAATTGACACGTATTGATTATATAATTCGTTATAATGCTTTTCAGCGTAGTTCATTTCAGTGTTTACAAATAACACATATTAAAGACCTTAAGAAATATAAGAAAAAAATAATAGGTAAAGCTAAACAACTATCCATATTTGTATTTTGACAATATTTTAAATAAATATGTTCGAATATGGTTTATGTGCCATATCAAATGAGATTTTTTTTTGCTTTTTTGACTATCTTGTCAAAGTATGTTTCATTACATGCCCAGACGTTTAAGGCCTCTACATATCAAAGAGTAACGCTACATGTTATTCAGTTTCCTTTGGTGATTATCTTTACATGGTTACATTACCAACCAGCCTGAAAAAAACAAACATTGACAGGCTTCAGTTGTCAAATGATTTTATTTATAAATAACCATTTTAAATTGCATATTTGGTGTATAAGCGCAAGTGTGCCCACTCAGCAATATCCATGCACTATTTACTGTATCTGTTAACTTAGTACCGTTTCTTATTATCTTTGAACAAGGATGCACTAGAAACAGAAACAAAAAACTAGTAAGACTCGTGCTTTGAACTAAGTTTATACTGCCTGTAATTGCGTGAAATGGCTATGTATCAATTTCAATTTTCAACAAATATCAATGTTGCTGATAATTGTGATTGGAAACGATATTTACGTTACAATATAAATTGTTCAGGCCATAAATATACCATGCAATAATGATAAGCTTTGCAATATAAGATCCAATATGTGTTTGCGATACATAAACTTAACAGTAAGATAACATTTAAAGATAAGATAACAGTCTATAAGCTGTTAGATGTCAAATTAGTAAATAAACCCGCATAGTTTTGTTATAAAAACTTAATACTATGAGCACGTGACCGACCTGCGTTGGTGTATAAAGAAGACCTAGCGTGTTGGTCAGTGAAGCACATACCCACACGATGTAAAAGATCATCAATACAACTAATATTGTGCGTGTTTTCTTGATTATATATGGTATTGTATAGTATGTATACGATGTTATTAATTTGCCCATAACACTATGATATGATAGTGTTATAATTTATATTCTAAAATATGTTCATTATCAATGAAAATGTCCTGTGTTCGATTAGCATTATGTTGTAGTTTTAATATATTGATCACATCTGGTATACCAAAACAACAACGGTTCAATACAAGTATATCGTTTAACTCTGTTTTCTACATGTTTAAGTGTTTGTTTTAATTGCTGTATTAAATTCAAAGTCAGTGAACTACTCGAGTCAGTGTGCTAGCACTGTTTTGTTTTCTTCAAATTAGTGGCATCCCAGGTTAACTTTACTCACGAGTATCTGCAAATTGCTCCTAACTAAGCGTATATTATACGTTTCATGTGTTCGAATTATACCACCTGATCTAATCAGACTTTCTCATTTAAACATATTCAAACTATACGCGTTTGTGTTTGCTCCGACGTTTATGAATTTCTTCCACGCCTGTGAGAATCAACAGGGTGTCGCAGCTCTTACTACACCTTCAAATAGCAAGCACAACTGTTATTGTAAGCTATTTAGTGTTTGTGGATATATATATATTCCATTTTGGTGTTTTCCTTCTAAGAAAAGCCGTGTTTCCTATGTGAGAAGCGCGCGAACCAATCACTGCGGTAGCCCGTCAGAAATATAATGCAAATAAATTATTCTCCAGAAATATAAATAAACTCACTTTAAGGGACTAATATATACCATTTTATTTTAAAATATAATATTTTGAATGATCTAACATGATTGCCGTAGCACGAACAAAACCTTAACATAACTACCTTCTTGTGAATTCTCACCGGGACCTACAGATGCACATTCTATTGCGCTACCATTGAATAATCAAGTCTAAAGAACTAAGCAGTATATTTTAAAATGTATATCAGTATGAATCAAACTTGAATATTCAAAATGATTAACGCCAAAGCGTTGCAAACGCTTTATTTTTTGGTTTTGATGGGTACCTATCCATTACTTAAACGATATGTATACCAAACCAGCACTGCTTTTTATTTTATTTGAATACGATGCATATATTTGTTTCAATCTACGAACTTCTTTAATTTTACCAGTTTGCCTTTTGTGAACATGTCCTATAAGGAACATGTCCGCCTCGATCATGTTCAATGCACTAAATTAACTGAATGACAGACACAACCAATCAATTGTTTAAATTATACTAATTATAACATTGATTTCGCAATTAAATGTAATCATGCCGACAGCGCTGTCCAATAATTTATAAAACACTCGCAACAAAGATGTTATTCCCGATGATGCTTTTAACGGTTTTCGATAATGCGCCGATAAATTGCTGATTCGCCTGGTGTGCTACTTAGTGAGAAGTAGACGAAATGTGTATCGTGATTATGCAAAGTGAGCCGCAGGACATCTAAATAAATATATCACACCGTCCTGATGAGAAGATCTAACGCATAGCACCAGTTTCGCCGCTGAGGGTTATAGTCTGACAGCATATCGCGTTCAGTTGTCTGAACAATTTGCATTAACAAGATGGATACGTCTTGCTTGAATACGGAGTTGATCGAACACATTTACTGACTTGTTACATTGCTGATTTTTGTGCGGACTGACTGATGCGATCTATGTATCGTTATATTTCCATTGCAATGCTAGTGTATTAATTAAAGCAATAATAGTTGTTGTCTACAATTAAGTCTTTGAACAACGTAAAACCAATACAATGACGGTTTGGTAATGAACACGGATTTATAAATATATGGCTTTATGTGGTTGTTGACCGCAAATTAACACATTTTAGGTTTAGCTCTAACGGACATTTTTTATTTCAGTTTTACATTATGGACCTTGATTATTGTACAGGATGATGCACGTTAAAGCTATGTTTTGTACTGAAAGCACGTGAATGCAAATGTATGTACGAACAGCTTTTATTGTATACGATATGTGTTAGTCATTAGTTTAGATAGCGTGTTCCAACATGTTAATTTCAATTCACATTCTGATCCGTTTCACAGATGTAATTTACTGTCTCACTAAACCGTATAAAAAAGTCCCTGAATTAAAGGGACCAGTCCACATTTTTGTGAAATGACCTGTAAGGAAACAAAAGACATTATATTTAACAATATGAATGAATGCGTTTGACACAAATTACAAATCCTTATTAAGAACAACTTTAAAAATGTGTGTTTGCTCATTGATANGCAATTATAGTTGTTGTCTACAATTTAGTCTTTGAACAACCTAACACCAAAACAATGACGGTTTGGTAATGAACACGGATTTATAAATATATGGCTTTATGTGGTTGTTGGCCGCAAATTAACACATTTTAAGTTTAGCTCTAACGGACATTGTTTATTTCAGTTTTACATTATGGACATTGATTATTGTACAGGAGCATGCACGTTAAAGCTATTTTTTGTACTGAAAGCACGTGAATGCAAATGTATGTACGAACAGCTTTTATTGTATACGATATGTGTTAGTCATTTGTTTAGATAGCGTGTTCCAACATGTTAATTTCAATTCACATTCTGATCCGTTTCACAGATGTAATTTACTGTCTCACTAAACCGTATCAATACGTTATATAAAAAGTCCATCAATTAAAGGGACCAGTCCACATTTTTGAGAAATGACCTGTAATTAAACAAAATACATTATATTTAACAATATGAATGAATGCGTTTGACACAAATTACAAATCCTGATTAAGAACAAATTTAAAACTGTGTGTTTGCTCATTGATAATTATCAATATTATTCGGAAACATAGCAAAATGTTTGTAACTCCTTTAATCGATTATATAGCCAAAACGTGTATATCAGATATAGCGTAGAACGACCAATGCACTAAAAACCGTGCGTGGTGTGGTGGTAGCGCATTTCTTTTGATACTAAAGGTACAGGTTCAGACCCATGGCAAGGCACATGTTTTCGTATGTAACTATAACTATGTCAAACTATTCCAAAATGTAACACTAATGGTAGTACATTTATTTTATAACCTTTTTATCATAGAAATACGAATATATGTAAGCATGTCACCTTTAAATATGGAAGTAACGAGCGAAATTATTGCATTTAAAATGTTGATTTAGTTCATACGCCTCTCTGTCCAGCTCTTTTTACCAAGACAATGCTTATCTGTAAAATAACACAATAAAAAGTACAAGTAATTTAAACATAAGTTTCGTTTTTGGCTCGAAGTTATCGTGCGATCCGGTAATGTGGTTACCTATCTTAAGCTGTTCTTTCTAATAATTACGTTTTTCCAGTAATTTGGTATCATGATAGTAATCTGAGATATGAACGCTGTGTGTATGTAATGTAATTGTGACTGCTTGTGTGAGTTAGAATGACGTCTATAAAACTGTATGGCGTTTACATATAATTCATATTTTGTGTTTAGATTAAGGACTCACTGAGGTGGTAATATGATTTCATACTGAACTTTACAATAATGACTTTCAAGTCATCAGATTTGTCAATCAAATCAATGGCAGTCTGATACTTATTCCATTTAATGGTATTCCATTCATCTTACATGCTAAATTACATATTTTAATGTAGTTTGCACATTGACGGAAATAGTGCATGTACATGAAAATACAAACCATATCTTCATCAAGGAAACAATATCAATACAACAAATATAATTCTGATAATACTGTAACGAATAAAATTTAATGTATCTGTATACAAATTGCGGTTTCAATTACGAAGTATACTCAACGACATCGTGTTGGAAGTCAGGTTCACTTACAATACAAGGAGTCCTGAAACATTACGACTTTCCATCGTGAACATGTTAAATATATACATTATTATTAACCTAGGCAAGACATATCCCAGTGACATCAATTGGCGGTATGAATTGCTTTTGCAATTCAGTATTTAAAACAAAATATACCTCAATCTAACATTATAGTATACGGTCACGTTCACAGAATATAGAAAAAAATGTATAATATGCTTGTACAACATTGCTATGTTCTACCCCGTATTATATCATATCTGTGGACACTTGTCTAATTGAGTGTTTCCCAAAGCGAATTCTATTAAAATGCCATGCACTATTCATGGAGAAAATGCATGTTATTCGTAAGGCATAGACTAAAAAAAAACCAATGTAGCTTATCTCTAGATATCGCTTAAATCTGTAGTGTCACGTCATACTAGTTTTACATTATATCAATTAATGAAAAACTAATTGTAATATATCTTTTTTAAAGATCCATAATGTATTCCTTCATCATAAATCGCATTTGATGACGTTCCATTAACAAATACATCCATGACCCAAGATTGAACCCGACGCATGCGTTACAAAGCAGATCGGTTTAATCAGTATATCCGTTGTTCATAAATACGGCTTTGGCAAAGTGATTAGTTTTATAGTATTGACGTATCATTTCAACCAATTGCCCTGAAACAAGAACCAATGATAGAATGGTTGGTATTCTATAAGTGAACGCAATTAGTTTGTCTAACAACTACTTCAATATAAATCGCCTGTGTGCAATCAGTCTGCGTTGTGGTGGTATTGTAAACAACATTATTATCAGGTGTTAAAAAGTGTATCCCTTTACCAGCGTGAGCCAGTACGTGTGTTTCATATATTGATAAAACAGAATCGCTGTGTTATATTTATGAGTGCAGATGACAACGGTTAAAGAGCATGCACATACTGCCAATATCGATTGCTTTTTATTAATGTATTACAGTATTATCATTGTGTTATAATATATGCTATGCTGAACAATTCAGTAGTGCAAATCTTTGTATTGTCGTTTTCCAGTCACATATATTATATTTGAAGTCTGAAAATGACATACAGACCCGTTGTTAAGACAGGCTATTTACTACTGAATACCAGATTAGTAAACTCTGAAATATGATGGTAGTCGAATGGTGTTTTTAGACACACGCCCCACAAACTGTATTACCCATGTGGAGTAAAGTCCCTGTTTGCTCAATATTAAAGACTCCATTTATATTTTAGCATCAACATTTCTTATGAGATTGTATTCTGATATGACATCAAATGTATAAAACAATCACAAACTTGTTACTTAGCAGCATACAAATTTGAATTCGTCCTTGTATTAAAAAAAATGAAAGCATATTGCTGCCCTTGATATATTATTTTAATAATGTTCAACGTTGTGAATACATGTATACTAGTTTAAAATATATAACACTCGTTCTACTGAATCCACTGCCCGATTCAAACGCGTATAAGCCAGACGCAGTAGTGCACACACAGTCGATACTCTAACACAACACATTTTGTAGAAACTGAACAGTTTTAATTAATTTCTTTTGAGTAATTAAACTTCAATTTTAATTTTCAATTTCTTTAATTTGAACATAAGCGAACTCGTATGTTTGTTTTACATCGTTCTTTGTTGTAAACATTCCGAGGTATTAGCACGATTTAAACCTGAATTAAGCTTTGCATCTGCATAATGGGCTTCTTTATGTGGAATAGGTAAATATAATGCCTGAAGTAATGATATGAAGATACTATAACATTTTTGAAGCAATGAAGCCGCGATGCACATATACCCGCATTCATAAAACATCAGACGACCAGGTTCAAACGCGTAAAGATTCAGCCTAAATTGCGTTCAAGAAGTTTGCCGTTAGCACTGTTCATTAAACTACATGTAACTCACCATAATCAAGCATTATCTTGTACGTTTCCCAACAGCTCTTTTTTTTAACAAGTCCTATGATCTGTATAGCACCACGTCATATGCATACTTTTTAGAACCCATGTAAAACGTCAAATAGTTGTACACTTAATAGTTCTTACGGCGAAAGGAGCCAACTTGTCTTAGTACTAACACAACTTGTATTGTTTTATTTCCATCGCAAAGGAAAGAGATATTTATTCGTGTACGAATGCACTCTTTGTTAAATATTATTGTGTGTTCATTACGGCATGTATTTCAGCCGGTGTTTTCACTCAATGTGTTTTATTGACAATTCAGGAATGTCTGGTGACCCCAACAGTAATCAATTGTATGTTGGAATATTGTGTTATCGTGTTCAGGGTATTATCATGTGTAGTCAATAGGTCACGTACTAAATGTCATATGATAGCCTTTTGACCCCTTTTTGGTGTTAATTATCTAGTGAAGTAATGTGTTTTTGTCATGAAATCGATAATGACGTTTAAATCTAGTCGCACATTAAAATGCTTGAATTTCGTGGCGGTAATGCAAGCACTATGTCTTACGCATAACGTTTAATTAGTGGCGTTCATTATATATGAAGTTAAAATTATATGTGTGTTTCTTGTTTCATCAGTTCGTGAGTCGTTTTTTAATTTTTGAAACACAGCTTCACAAATCATACAACACAACATGTGTTTAATAGACACCTTAGCATCCTCGTTTGCTTTCATTTTGTGATAAACAGTTTGAAGTGACATTGAGGACACACAATGCTATTAATAACAAGTATATCCGATAACAGTTTCCGTCAGTAATTAATATTAACATGCATTAACACATAAAAGCAATCCGTTCACGTCATATCGAGCGTCATACAACCGTTCATATGACATTACATAACAAAAATGAAAGTCCAATTACTTCAGCATTAAATTAACCACCGCTGCGAGCATTTATGACACGTTATCGACCGCTCAATCTCAGGGGGTAAGTACGCGTTAACTTTAAAACCGACAGTCCGTTTCAATGCCAGTTATATGCGTGTCAGCACGAATGTGTCGCGTTTGGCACAACACACATTACCAAAAGGAAACTCATGCGATACCTTTTACACGTATAGACACGATTACATAAGGTTACCATGACTTGATACAATACGAGAGCATGCATACGTACTGTGAATCCGTTTGCACATTGTGTGCTTACGCTGAACGACCAAACCTATGATTAATTTTGTTAATATCCCATGCTTTGTTTCAACTACAGCGCCTATACAAATATATAAGTAGGCTTATTTATCCCCAATAACACAGTTGTATTTGTTTGATCTTAATTTACTTTGTAATATGACGTATATTTATGTTTTAGGTTTGTTATTTATAGTTTAAACAACTTGTACTCATTATAAGTAAGCTTTTTATTGAACTGATCAAAGGTTTTACTAACCGTGTGCTATTGTATCTGTCCTTTTTATTAAACTTACCTTCAGCCATCAAGTATGAAGTTACGAGCAAGACCCTCACAATTTAGGTCTAAATCAAATGAAATTTGCCTTTGCTTATTATCAGTTAGTGTAGTTGTTCTGTGTTGTAAATTTATGTCAAATGATGAGGTAATATAAAACCATACGGACATATATTATATGTATTTTTCGAACTCATTTTGCTTTTGGAATAATGTCGTTTTATGGTTTGCAACTACATACAATAATACTAAACTACAGGATTAACTGTATACTCACCGCTCTAAACGGTGTGTATGCTTATTGACAAATTATGTTCCATGTCGAAACTGCTCTGAAACAGGATATTGTGGTTATTAGCAGAGTCAAAAGAAAATACTCTCCAATAGGGAGGAAAATTTGGAAATTGGAGCACGGCAAACCAATTTAAGGTGAATCTGGGATCTAATTATAACTTTGATGATTCGTTTACATTGATGTATCTTTCTTCAGAAACTACCGGCATCAGGGTACCAATAGCGAAATTATGCAAATTGCGTTTATGTATAGTTCAAACATCTTGGTTGATATCGGCAAATGTAGTAAATATGTATTGCTAATAAAAAGTTATTGCTACACATTTTCACAAAAAAAATTATATATACACATATAACTAAGATAACGAATTTGGTACCATACAAATATTGGATTTCATTGCATTTACCAAGTGTGACGCAATGCCCATGTCATACGTTGGTGATTCGCACTCGTTTGTTTTTTTACAGCATCATGTTGAGTTGCACACAAATGCAACGAATGCTCTCTTTAAGCAAGTGCATGCATATCATACTAGTTTGTGTATTAGCGCGCACAATTAATTATTCGCTGAAATAATTTTATAAAACATAAAATGCATATCATAATAGCTGTGTACAATAAATTGAAATAAAACATATTTAAGCCAGTCAATCGTACATTCTGGTGATTAAAGTTTGCTTTGAAGTTGATGATTGTGTAATTAAAATGCTGCGTTCAGAGAGGTGAAACTCTTTTCTTTGAAGGCATAAAAAGCCAACGGAATGTATGTGCATGCCTTAAAAAAAACATTTATACCACAAAGATATGGAAGTATGAAGGCGTTTACGAGGCTGCATATGCATTGAAAAAATGACTAATGCAACTCAAGGTATATTATCAGGAAATATATTCGTGTTAACATCTTCCGCAAGTCATATATTGGTGGGAATTTATCAATTGTCTATACACTACATGGCAAAACTACAACACATTAACCGTAATACATGTTTAAAGCTGAAGTTACCATCATTAAAACTCCAAATAATGATTGGATTTCATATTAAGCCATTCATTTAGTTTGGTTCAACAATTGATTCTCAATAATTTTAGCTTGCATACAAAGTATAACACGTATATTTTTATCACTATATCGTTCATGGAATGTGTACGTGTTTTATACACATGTTTCATTCAATTACAAGCTAATTTAAACTATTGCTGTCCTTGCAAAGTAGCTTAATATAAACTAAAAAGCGTTTATTTCACTGCCATTTTTATAAATGAACAAACATATGATTGTCGTTAAGCACGTACTTTACTCAATGTAATATATTATATCCGAGAAACAGTATGAAGAAAATGAGCCAACCAAAATATTCAAAATTCAATAAAATTTGACTTTGGAGCTTTGTGTTGCGAACGGAAGAAAATTAATTGTTCAATGAATTTTTTTGGAAGGACGCAAATGTCAGTAAAGATTTAATTACTTTAATGTTTTCCCTGGTGCCAAGATTCTCTTTTAAATTGCAACATATCACTCGCGATTTAAATGCTTTCTTTGCGCGCTCCCTGTGTGGCAGTTGCAATATTTTACCCATGGCGCCAATAATTAATTGACCAAATGCAATTGTTAGATGTTAGAACACAGCTTTATCTGCGAATGCATCTGCTATAAACATCACATTAGAAGTGATTGATCTTGTTCATGGGCAAAATTACATGTTGATAATAGGAAATCCCTCGTGCAGTCTATGTCACAAATTCAAGGACAATTCAGCATTGTTAAATAATATTAGACAACCAATCATTATGAGCTTTATTTAAATCCCAGTCAGTTTAAAATATCATGATCATTAATCAAATATGATCATATCAAAACAATGAGAGAATAATTATAATCTGAAAACAAAAACAAAAACTTAACAACTAAGCATAAGTTTTGAACAACATATGTGCGTTGTTTAATGAATGGGTACTATTGTGCATTTGATTGTACTGTATAATATTATATTACGTTAAAATGCTTTACAGTTAGCTTACATTACTTCTTCAGTTTTTATTCAAATACGACACATACATCTATTCTGCGGATCATGGTAAGTATAGAGACGCATGGACTAGGATGGGACTCTGTAAACCTTGCTCAGGGTTAAATGCGGTAAAACATGGTAGGATATGCTGATCGGTCCTTCTTTTACTCTGGTCGATCTTGACCACGGGTAGTTATGTTTATTCATGGTCGAAGCATTCTAGCTGTAAAATAAAACAATAATTCATGTTAAAACAATTTATAAACTTGGTTGGACAATGATTAACACTGTTGCTAGACAATGTGTTTTTTTTAATTATAATTTTCAATGAGACTTGTGTCTGACCAGGTAAAAATATATTGTTTTTGTAGACAATGAAACATGATCATTCCTTCTCCACATCGTCGTCGTCGTCTTCGTCTTTGTCGTCGTCATGTTAAGGTTAAACATATTTTGTTTCATGGTCGACCATGTTTTAAACATGGTTTTCCGTGTTTTGACTAACCTCATTTCTCATTCTGTTGAAATAAAAACAGGAAGATTTAACCAATTTGACAGAAAAAAACACAAACTGTACTCTTCTTAACTAGAGTGTTGTTGAGTCAGAATGTCAATGTTTACTGCTATGCTCCCTATGTTAATATTAAAGGCAAAACTAACATATTTCAAATACTTTACGAATAATTAATACATGTGTCTGCCTTAAAAATAAGAATATATAGGATTGTACAGACGCCTCTCATTTTATTCGCAGATTGCTTTTGTTTGCAAATTTCCAAAACTCTAAACTATGTTGTTTTGTAACGTATTTTTTTTATTTTTTTTAATATGCCAAAATGCACTGCACATACCACCATATTTGTATATTACTTTAAATAAAGTATGTTATATATGTATCATACTCTGATATGTTTTATTAAGCTAGGGGCCATATTAATTTATTTTTTATTTTTTGTAAATAGGAAAAGTCTTTGCTCGTTTCAATTAACAAAATAAATCAGTTGTTTCATAAACCGTTATTAATTTAAACGCAATAAAGTGTGTTTTATTGCAATACGACGTCTAGAGACGGATCTGGATTCTGCCACAAAACAGTTTAACTCCTCATTAGCAACTGTTTCACGATTATTGTCCAATAATACATACCGTATTATATATAGTAACACATTTGTACCGTTTTTCATGCCATTATCACCATTGCGGGGTCATTATAAATAATCGGCCCTCACGCGAGGGCCAATTATTTATAATCGGCCCTCAGAATCGGATCGCGCGACGTCAACTGAACAAAATGGCGTCCACATTCAGTCTTTTCCAACGGTGATTAATAAAATTAAGCCACAAATCAACGAAATAATTAAAAATGATAATTAAACGTAGCACACAATTGAAATAATGAGAAAATATCGATTGCAACTGAAAGTTTAACTGTACTGTTGATTAGATTGACGACATTATTTGAGCTTTAAGTTTAACAGGAGTCACCCAACATCAACATTTAGTAAACGACACTCTACCTCAATGACAACTGTAATCCAATGCTTATAATAATACAATTACAACGATATGCACTTCCATTTTCTGTTTTTGCATCCCTTTATCTAAATTTAATTCAAACTAGAACGTTTTTTTTCGAAATCGAATGACTGCTCGGAGCGATTATTTTTATTCCTCTTGAAGTTTCCCATGATAAATTACAAACACACAATCCGAAGTACGTTTTTGATGCGTTCAATGCTTTTTAAAATAAATATTTTACTATTAAAAAAAACACAACGTTTGAATTATTGTGACTTAAATCCATAGTGTCTAGTTTCGTCACATAAATTACGTCACACGAGATACGTCATAAATGTCGTAATCAGTTGAATGAAAACAAAAGTACGGAAAGCTGGTTCGGTAATAATTTTAAGTGAAGGAACAAAATATAATTACACAATACAGTAGAATCTCAAAACCTGTGCCCATCTATAATTTTAATAATTTATTATAAAAGTAAGATATATATTATGGACGTAAATACACGGCTGAGCCGGGCCGGGCAGTGATAATCGGCCCCAGGTCGCAAACGGCCCTCGGGCTAAAGCCCTCGGGCCGTTATGCTCCTTGCGGGCCGATTATCACTGCCCGGCCCAGCTAAGCCGTGTATTATCCTCTAAATATTCAACAATCATAGTCATTTCAATATCACGCAATGCCTGTTTCGAAATCACAAACACAATTGTTCCCTTTTGTTTTAAATATTTCCACCACGACACATGTGATATATTCAAACGATTAATTGATATAATTGCACATTAATGTTAAATATGATTGACGTTTATGATCGTATACTCGGACTATAAGCATTCCCGGTATAGTAACACCTGCTTCAGATATTTTATATTATATAATTCGTTTACATCTGTGTGAACGAAGTGCACTCCGTATCGATATGTCAAGTGATAGACTCAAACAACTTAGGGTTGAGTAGCAATCTTCACGCAGTAATTATCTCCTCAGATTTAGAAGGATTTTCTTGTATTATATTGTACATGTATTATGAACAAGTAGAATAATGTTTTTTTAATATGTAGAATACACCTTTGTGCCATACTTTATCAAAACATTTAATTATAGCAAAAATACAACTCTGACATCAAGGCCATTGTCTAGAGCTCTGCACAATGTATTGTAAATATATGTCAGCTAATTAACAGCTGAATCAACAGACAAAAAGCCAGACTTGGCGGGCGCAAATAATGAATTTGCACGAAGTAAATACAAAATGTGTTTGTGCAATATTATCGCAAAGAACTTAGCAATTGTATTGAGCAATGATATAGGTCGATAATAAGACGCTACGGATGGATCGTTCTTTATGAAAATCGGACACATATAACGACTGTTAGCTAAATTGATTACTTAACGTTTAAGAAATTCGACACTGAGCATTATAACGATACTTTAGTAAAAGTGTGTGTAACATTTGGAACTATTTATCAACGCGAATACGTTCGTTTCGTTTCGTTTATTAGTACAATATGCACATATTTACAGTATGTGACTAAAGAGTATACAACAAAATAACATAGTCACGTTATGTACAGGAAACAACGGTTAATTACGACGTTCGGGAGAAAATGTGAAAACATTAGCAAGCAGAAACATATTTATTAAGTTTTGTTGAGTATAATACGTATTTTAACCACATCAATGGGTAAAACGATGTTTACGTGTAAGCATTTGTAATGAATTATAACTCGGTGTACTGAGCACTGTGTGTGCACATGTGACAGTACAATATAACGCGTTTTCATCGAGTTAACACTGTAGATTTATGTATTCTTACTATTGTTTTAAATCAGATCATACCTTCATGTATTTCATATTTATGTAAATATTGTGAAATGGTTTAGTGTGTACATTCATTGGGTAAACGTTTGTTTTATAAATGTTTTCCTGGCGATTTCTCATCTTACCATATGTTATGTTATTTGTATTTGTTCACACTATGTACAAATGTCTTAAGATAAATATGACCTAACTTGGTATACATACACTGTTTGAGGTATTGACGCTCGAGTTATAGTTCATATCATCAACGGATGTATTTGTTATAACCGTTGACGTCCTGTTCATGTAATATTCTAAGAAAGCTTATATCATTTGCGCATTTTAGAAAATTAAAGAAATAGTATCGTTTACCTATAAACAACAAAGATAATGATCAATAATGATTGAGCATTCATGAAATCAGCACGTTCATCGTAATTGCACTTCAACAAATATAATACGGTATTCAATTAATTTACCAGTTTGTTTAACTAATTGAAAACATACGTCGTTGCAACTATGCCTATCTGTTTATACTCTTAAACACGCTTTACACATAGTTTCAAACTTACTCTTTCTTCCATATACAAAATACGATTGAGTCAACTCGGTACTTTTTATTTTGACAAAAGAGTACATTTTATAAAAAATTAAACGTACTATACCCTAATAATATATGTTACTTTACAAACTTTAACTGAAATAATATCATTCTTTAAAATATTTAGGATTATTTCAAATAAAAAAAAGCTTTCATATTTATAACATATGCAAATGTATATACTGATGCATTAAAACATTATTTTAGAATGGACAACCTGACCTTAAGCATCAAAATAAACCGTCGTGAAGCGATTCCTTATAGATTTATACCGGAACATATGTCGGTTTTATGTATTACCGGATAACGAATTGAGCGACGCAGGCAAGCATCATACATAAGGATTAGTGTCATTTGTCAATAAGCGAATTATAGAAGCAAACTGAATGGCTTAATATTATTTTCATTGAAACCATGTGTCAGGCATTTTTCAGTTATGTTAATTCGACTATATTTCTTACACGCAATTGTGTCATACACTGTATAACGTGTGTGCACACGATGATGAAACTTAAGGTAAATTATGTGCGTTTGGGATGGATTTCAAGAAAAGGTAAACACACTATTGAAATTAATACATATTCCCAGTAAAGATTGGGTAAGACCTAACCGCATATGCAATTATTAGCCGGGTCGAAAGGTCTTGGTTGCGTTTTTTTTCCAATAATGTGCTTCAATTACTGTTGCTACCAGTACATGCATTTACTATGGTGCATGCGCGATGTAAAATGGCCCTTTTAAAGGCATGTACATTACGTCGAACTTGTGAGGCATTTGTTCCATTTGCCATTAGATTAGTGCCATTTAACGATTAAATTGAAATAAAACAATCGATTCTCGTCGACAAAAATGACCGGCCAGAACGAAATGTTAATATAAGTGCATACTCATATCTTCAAATACATGTGTTCTGTGCTAGATAATGAGTTGTTTGTATTAAAACACCGAACAGATGTTATATCTAGAATATAATATAGTAATAAGGAATAAAATATACTATAAACTTATACAATATAATACAATTATAGTATAAAATATAATGGGTTTACCAATCAAGGGTCTGTTCGGGCACATAATGACAATAAAATTAGTGTATCACAAGTACGTATACTATAAAAACATGTTTTCTTGATGACTTTAATTCTGTCAAACTTTGCATTTTAACAGGCTTTTATAAACAGGAAGCAACACAAGGGTAAACGATTGTAAATAAAACATGTGTGCAATCAAAGACGAATCAGCAACACAAACCAAACACATGTCCGATATAAAAAATGTAGGCTTTTATTGAAGTATGTTGCAATATCAACTTTAACAGTCGTCTGATTAGAACAATAAAATAGTCCGCTCTGTATTAGACACTAAAATCCTATCACATGGCTGGACGTTGAATAAAACCTATTACCCAATAATACCAATACCACTCGCGCTCCGTTGGATGAACGATCCACTACAGTCTCATTCAATTGGTAAATGGAAGGCTCTCCAATACTTGGGGATATGGAAAAAACAGTTATTGTGAACATAACTACCGCGTTACACTGTGTTCTCTATATGGATAAGTGCATTATCAAGTTTTAATTAGTTTTTAAATGTGTTATTTTACTGGCGTGCATTGGGTTTGACATTTGAAAGAGTAATTATTACTAAGAAACTGTACGCATATTTGCAGCAATTGAGACATTGAATTTTTAAACGTTGTTAAATACAGAGCAGTGTTTTCGAATTTGCTGCATACGTATAGTAATACTAACCCCTTACTTGATCAGTTAGGTATTTGATCACACTATATTTCAGGATAGGCATCGGAAGTGAACACGTTAATAAGAAAAGTTGTATCATAGATCAAAAAGGGTGACACTAATAAGCAAACACTTAACTTTACTTTACTGTTATAGTACTCTTTAATCAAACACTATATAGATAGTGACAGGATAACATTTAACCATGTTTTAAAGCTGATACTAAGTTATACCAGCAGGCAGTTCATTTCCTTTCGGACGCCTTAAGATGCAAAAATAAATGTACATTTACACGGCTAATTTGTTGTGAATGTTCATGCAAAACATAAGTGACACACCCAAATAGCACTACTTGATTGTGTAAACTAGCAGGATCGCATGACATATATTATTGCAAATCAGTGATTATCAAAAATGTTGTATTAGTGCGAGCAAAATAAGCCATCCTAAATGGAAGTACTTTTAAAACATCATGTATTAAAACTTGAAATTAACTGTATGGCTGTATATAGATCATAAAGTAAAACAAACGAAATAAATACAAAATATGCATATAAATTGTTTTTCAAATTACAATACTTGTTTCACTTATACATGTAAATGTTTCCAACTGATGTGTTGATTAAATATCAATTTTGAATGCAACCGTGTTCTCAGATGCATATTTATTTTTTTTTAATTATCTATGGTCTTTTGTTGTGTGTGCGTCTTGCTTTTATTGGACTCGGTTGTAAAATACCTCACATAACTGCTATGTGAATTATGCCCATATTTCAAAAGTAAAGATTCATAGTAATTGGACAATTTGTTCATATCATATTTCGATAACGAATCAATTAATCGAGTTGGGTATGAAACACTATTATATTATAATACAACTACAAATATATGTTTAATTATGCAAGGGATTTTAAAGTAGTATGAACATAATGTGGAATTAGTCAATCAGTAACTGTTGTTGTTGTAGTGTTTTGTCCGTTACAACATGAAACAATACTTTAAATGTTGAATGGTGTTGTGTTTTCTTCATGAAGTATTGCTAAATAAAACTGATTTAATTAATGAAATACAGTGTACATTGTTTCGGTTTTCGTACTTTAATGTTATTACGTATTAATTAGTATGCAAACATTCAAGCAATAAATTGTCGACATCAGTTGCTAAGTTCATACATGTTTTAATTGATGAATTCCGTAAATGATCAAGTATTGTGTTGTTGAAAATTTAAAACTAAACATGTATAAAGTTAAACATGTTAAATACACGTACTAGTCGTAGTACTAGTCGTAGTCGAAATTGTAGATGTAGAATTAGAAGAAGTAGTAGTAGAAGAAGTAGCTCTTACTTATTTTGCTCTGTTCGGTTTATGTTTTTCAGACAAAAATTACAATATTGACATTGCGCTGCGGTAAAACCTAATGTAACATGTTGTATTGACACACAAGGTTGACGTTATTAANCCCCTTACTTGATCAGTAAGGTATTTGATCACACTATAGATCAGGATAGGCATCGGACGTTAACACGTTTATAAGTAAAAGTTGTATCATAAATTAAAAAGGGTGACACTAATAAGCAAACAGTTAACTTTACTTTACTGTTATAGGACTCATTAATCAAACATTATATAGATATTGACAGGATTACATTTTACCATGTTTATAGCACTACTTGATTGCCTAAAGACGCACATTAACACGGCAAATGTGTTGTAAATGTTCATGCAAAACATAAGTGACACACGAAAATAGCACTAAATGATTGTGTAAACTAGCAGGATCGTATAACACATATTATTTCAAATCAGTGATAATGAAAAGCCATTCTAAATGCAAGTGCGTTTAAAACATAAAAAAACACACACAAAATTGAACATTCAAATTAACAGTATGGCTATATATAAATCAAAAAGTAAAACAAACGAAATAAAAACAAAATATGCATGCACATTGTTTTTCAAATTGAAATTGTTGTATTTATGCATGTAAATGTTTCCAACTGATGTGTTGATTAAATAGCAATTTTGAATGCAAACGTGTTCTCAGATGCATATTTATTTTTAAATTATCTATAGTGTTTTATTGTGTGTGCTTCTTGCTTTTATTGGACTCGGTTGTATAAAACCTCACATTACTGCTATGTGAATTATGCCCATATTTCAAAAATAAAGATTCATATTAATTGGACAATTTGTTCATATCACTTCGCGAGAACGAATCAAGTAATCGAGTTGGGTATTGAATAATATTATAATATAATACTATATTATAATACAACTACAAATATATTTTTAATTATACAAGAGTTGTTTGAGTATTTTGAACATAATGTGGAATAAGTCAAGCAGTAACTGTTGTTGTTGTAGTTTTTTGTCAGTAACAATACGAAACAATACTTTAATTGTTGAATGGTATTGTGTTTTCTTCATGTAGGATTGCAAAAAAAAGATTTAATTAATGAAATACATTGTTTTGGTTTTCGTACTGTAATTTAATTACGTATTAATTAGCTTGCAAACATTCAAGCAATAAATTGTCGGCAACAATTGCTAAGTTCATACATGTTTAGATTGATAAATTTCGTAAATGATCACGTATTGTGTTGATGAAAATTTAAAACTAAACATTTAAAAAGTCAAAAATGTTTAATACAAGTCTGACTTTTTTTGCTCTGTTTGGTTCATGTTTTTCGGACAATAATTACAATATCGACACTAAGATGCGATAAAACCGTATGCAACATGTTTTATTGACACACAAGGTTGACGTTATACATTCCCTCTATCGTTCTGTAAAATGCTTATTGATTTGCGACATATTGTTTTCGCATATCATTTCCGCATATCATTTCACTGGATAAAGGCGTCCAATTACCTCACACTTATTTAAATAATTCTTCGGCAGCAAGTAATTGGTGTTGCTGAGAAAACATTGACATGATAGCGTCGCTCAATTAGAGACTGTGGAGTTCACTTTAATCAGAAAACAAACTTTCCACATTTAAAAGGGGGAACAAACTAACCACAATTAGATATATCCAAACTTTATACACACAACTTAAAAGTTAACACAAATCAATAGCTGAAGTATTTTTATACGTATGTATACATGTATACACTTTACAAACTCTGGGCAATTATGTGGAAAGTAAAACGATACTAAATATAACCTTATTATAAATTAAACTGAAAATAGTATTGAAGTTATTTTAGATGAATCAACCAGTAGTAGGTAGAAATTTATTTATGTACAAGCATGATAGTTGAATGTGTTTCCAATGGTTAGCCAAACATGTACATCGATTGTTTTATTCAACCGTTTGTTTTCGTTTAAAAATAAAAATGTAAATCCATGAATGGTTGGTACAATAGCATTGATTGAATAGTGTCTAAGTAGAACAAACTAAATAAATTCAAAATATGCATGCATATTTGTTTTTATATATACAAAATTGTTACTTTCACATGTATATGTTGTCAACTGCTGTGCACATTAAATATCAATAATGAATTCAAACATGTTATCAGGTGCAACATTAATATTTTTTAAATTATCTATGGTGTTTGATTGTGTTTGCTTGTTGCTTTCATTTGTCTAATTTTTCAAATTTAATTAACAGAAGTACGATTTTATTTTACCTCACGTAACTGCTATGTGCATTGTGCCCATATTTTAAAAGGAAAGATTCATATACACAATGTGTTCATATCACTTTGCGAGAACGAAAACAGTAATTGAATTGGGTACTGCGTACTATTATATTATAATACAAATAAAAAATAAAACATTTAATTATTCAAGGGAGTTTAAAGTATAATGAACAAAATGTGGAATAAGTTAAACAGTAATTGTTGTTGTTGTAGTGTTTTGACAGTTACAATAGGAAACAATAAGTTAATTGTTGATTGTTTTTTTGGTTTCATCGTGTAGGATTGCTTCAATAGTGATCAAATTAAAAAGCGTACATTGTTTTGGTCTTCGCACTATAATGTCTAACGGATTAGTTAGTTAGCAATCATTCAAGCAGTACATTGTCGACACAAATGAATAAGTTCATACATTTTTAGATTAATGAATTACCGTAAATTATCACTTAAAATAATTCGTATTGTATTGATGAAAATAAAAAAAGTCTGACTTATTTTGCTCTGTTCGATTCATGTTTTCAGACAATAATTACAATATCGACACTTTGCTGTGGTTACACCGAATGTAACATGTTTTATTGCCAAACAAGGTTGACGTTATTAATTCCCTCTATGGGCCTGTCAAATGCTTATTGATGTGTTATATATTGTTTGCGCAAATCAGTTTATTGGATCGCAAGCGTCCAATTAACTCAAACTAATTTTAATAATTATTCGTTAGCAATTAATTGAATTCGCGGACAAAAGATTGACATCACAGAGTCTCTCACTCAGAGACTGCCAGGTTCAGTTAAATCAGCATACGAACTATCCGTCTTCAAACGGGGACAATACTAACCTCACATATATACAGCCAAACGTTATACATCCAACTAATGATTTTGAGTAAATCAATAGCTGCAGTATGTTCATACGGATGTATACATATATTTACAGTCTTATCTCTGGACAATTGTTATGAAAAATATACGATGTCTAACTATAACATTATTATAAATTAAACTAAATATAACATAAAAGTTTTTAAGTTAATCAACCAGTAGCTGGATATTTATGTATTTATACGCACGATAGTTGGCTGTTTGTCCATGGATTAGCAGTTAATCGATTGTATTATAACCGTTTGCTTTGGTTAAAAAAAGCCAATCCATAAATGGTTGGTGCACTTGCATTAATTCAATAGTGTCTACCGGTCAATATAAATGACATAATAGTATAATCTGAAATGTGTTTTTTTCTTTTTGCAGATTTGAAGATTAAGGATATTCGCAAATGCAAAATGGCACACTTTTAGCTAAATTTTCACTGCGTACAACACGGAATCTGCGTCTTGATTGTTGACAGCATTCTAAATATCACACAGAATGGAAGACCCTTCGATAATAACTGTCATATTTTTGTTGTCTCTCTTTTCCGTACTTGGAACCATAGGAAATTATCTCGTGCTTTATATTTTTTCGCACAAAAAGGAGAAATCCACCGCTGGCATATTCATCATGAGTCTTGCCGGAACAGATTTGTGTACTTGCATGTTTATCATGCCATCTTCGGCAGCGGTTGTGTATCTTCAATACAAATTTGAATACGACGTAGCGTGTAAAATGTACATGTTCTTTATAACGTGCAATATCCCTTTTGCAGCTTTTATTATGGTCGCAATAGCCATAGACAGATATTTCTGCATATGTCATCCGTTCTGGCACGTTTTGAATATTGTTCGTGCAAAGGTAATTGTGGTTTGTCTCTTTTTGCTTGCCACAACCTTTGGGATTATAACCGCGATTGCGCATGGGACGTTCAATTATGTTGATAACAACGACACTTTCATTCAGAAAGAGAACATTTCCGAACTTAACACAATTCAGAACGGATCTTATACCCGGATGCCGATGGATATACATTCATTATACGAACCATCGTATACGTCGTACTTGGCTAACTTATACGAACCAAATGCCTCGTCAATAGACTTTCATCAGGATAACGCAAGCAGGCATTACACAAATTCACAAACAGAAGACATCATTTATAACGGTGTATGCATGCCAAATTGTATTTACATTGGGCCAGGGTTCCTTAGTGTTTACCAAAGAGTGTATGCGGGCACGTATCTGCTATCATTCATCGTAGTTTTCGTGTTGTATGGGCTCATTTATAGGTCAATACACGAGCATAGAGCGAAGCGAAGCAAGAGGAAACGATCCAGCCTCTACCCAACGGTATGGTAGAATAAACAAAAATGTGTCTTATACCAAACGTTTATGCCATTATTCAAAATACTTCTTCGTTACTATTAGGGATCATATTTCTAATATCGATTGTATATTTGTTTGCATATGCAATTTGTGGTTATATTTCAACTGATATCTTTATCTCTCCGTGCGACTGAATGGCAAAACGATATTGTTAGTTTACACATTATGTGTTAAAGGTATTGCATGTACATTACTATAAACTTAACCAAACAAACATTACAATTCAACTAGCAAGTCAGCTCACATAACGATATAAACGTTTACCAGAACGAACATTAAAACTTGTATAGAACAAACTGCAATAGAAACATAGCAGTAAATTGTTATATTATATTGAACAGATGGCCATACCATTTCAGATTGAATTCTCCAACGCGGAAACACAGTTTACGGCGGTCACACATGTGAATCCACATAAAAAACATCGGAGTTCCAACAGCCTTGACAACGGTGAAGCGGCAGAAGGCGAGGTCGAGTGTTTGCCGGAATTGCAGCCTATGCGTCCACCAGCGAAATCAAATACTCGCGCGATGTCCATAAAAGAGAAAACACTGATGGCCAATATTCGGACAGCAATGATGCTCTCTGTTGTCACAATAGTGTTTATTATTGCTTTTCTGCCAGCCTGGTTAATGGGATTAGCAATTTTGGAATATAATCAAGTCATATTTTATATGTATTTCATCTATCATACGACCAACCCTTTTATTTACGCATTTATGAACAAGTCGTTCAGAGATGATCTTGGAAAAGTTATCAAATGCCAAAGTATGCCTATTGTACGATAAATATGCGTCTTTTCGTTTTGTGATTACCACTAGTGTATATTGAATCAATATATCCACCGGTTAGCGCGTATCGAGCGGTTCAGGAAACGAGTTACATACTTTCTGGATTAATGCAAACTATGCAACAAAAAACGATTTACCTTCAAAGATGTATTTCATTCGCGTTAATTCCATGTCAACCACGCTTTAAAGCCGATAGTTTGATACACACCCGCAATAACATTCACTACGCGGGTGGTAACCTCGTATCGAGACGTCACACAGGAAAGGGAGAGTACTCGATTGCAATATGCTAACTATACTTCAACATTTGATTCACTGAACTATTTAAAGATTTCATATAATAAACGCACAATTGGAACGGCGGTATTCCCACTGAATAAGCGTATAGTACATCGCCTAACGCGTTGTGCGCGCACATCTCTTATGCTAGAATCTACGATGGTTTCATGCACAATTTTCTGAAGATCGAGAGAAAATGACAGTACATTGTTTTAAGTGTGTTGTTACCACTTCAGTAATGCAGTTGTCTCCTTCAATTTGCAATGTATGTGGCAATTTAATGAAGTGGACCAATAAAATGTATTGACTACATTTGTATTATTTTAGTTAGAGTAATATTTTGAATGCAATTACATCTATACCTGTTTTCACCTCATTTTGGTAGTACTTGTTTGTGTGTTTCAAGCAAATTTCTGTTTGTTAAGAACTATATTCGGAGCGCATGCGGGTGACGTCATCACGAGAGCCTTGTTCTTAATGTAAACAAAAGGATCGATACCAGGAGACGCTCGAAATGAGAAACCGTACGATATGTTCCTTCATATAATATGGTCGGTGTGTTACTGGGATAATAATTCGTGTTAAATGTGCGTGTCCAGTTCTGTTTACATCGTTATAGACATTTGCATTGTAATTTATATTTTTATTCATAAGCATTCTAACTTTTACCATGTCACATCACTTTGAAGCGAGTACATTTTTGTATGATGTGTTACATTATTGTGCATGAAATATAGAGTAGATAATACTATACTGTATTTATAAATGTACGTTTCAGCCTAATTAAAATGTAAATTAATTTTGTTTAACTTAACACAAACGCCAGAAAATACACATGGAACTAAAGAATGTTTAAGTGTGTGTGTGTTTTTTTTTTAAATAAACTAAACATAAATTATGGATGTGCGAGCATTTATTGATCATCAAATGTGTTAATGTGTGTAAATAGATTAAACGATATTCGAAAAAATCGCCGAGGCATAATTTGATGGGTATCACATTGAACTCAGACAATGCCTGAATTGATCCCTTCTTTGAACGAATTTTGAAGATCTTCTCTAACAACCTCTTGCAGGGTACGGTTTCAATGAACAGTTTAATAGCAAACATCTTATTATATAGACGCTATCACAAAGCGCAGGTGTATATCATTAATTTGCATCACATTATAATGAAATAATCTGTTCGCGTTCCGATCGTAAAATGTCGTTTAGAAATTAACACGCTTTGAAGTGAATGGCATTTGCTATAAAACCACTATAATTCATTAATATACAATCGTAAATGATTCTAATTAAAATGTGCCCTATTTTGTTTTCATATAGCCGTGGTAACGAGCAAAAGTAATATTCTTAAATTGCCAGTGATAAACACTAGGGGATTTTCAATATGACTTTGGAGGTTAGATTGGACCATAAACGTAAGAAAAGTTAACAAGAAACTTCAAACGTGTTTTTCTAGCCCGTTTGTTTTAAAAAATGTAATGATTCTATATATTCATTCACTGTAAAGATTGACTCAAAACAATATGTTCCCCACAAAAAACATCACGCCTTTGTGCGATGCTTATGTTTAAGGGATGTTTAAATACACTTCATTATATATCATATTGTCTTATTGTATCGAAAATATTTTAGAAATGGATCATGGTTAATTAGCCAAGTTGAACTAGCTTGTTTTATTAAAATGTTCTGTTAACATGTCGGTACGAAACATAATACATCGATTATATTGCAAGCTTACTAACATGAATTAATTTTCCATTTGACAAGTTCATCTGATAATTTCTCTTTTGTACCCATTTTACACTCTGTACATGCCATATTAGCTGCGTTCTATTACAGCTTAACTTAATAGTCCACACAACACACACATACACATACTAAGCTTGATTGAATTCGCTGTATTTTCAATGAAGAAAAAAAAAATCTGTTAGACGAATCCTTTTGTTTTCCTTTGGTGTTATTTCTAATAATCAATAATTGATTAAATTAGAACTATTTTCTGCTTCTGTCATATTAGAAGTGTGCCCTAACAATCATCAACGACTTTGAAAATATCAATCGAAGGCATCATTTACAAACACCAATCGTAACCATCCGACTGAATTATGAAAGTAGCGATATTATGTATACGTATGCTATTTGTTATTTCGGAATTTTCTGTTCTATTGAAGCTTATATGTAGTTTTAAATGTACACGCTCAACGGACCCACGGACACACGGAATCCCAATTCTCACCATGCATAAGTTATGTTCTTGTGGATTAAACAGCGCCACTGGAGTAGGAAATCAACATTATTCTTTAAAGAAGGGATTACGCCAATTTAATAATTGGTGAAGATAGTAAGCCTCTCGCACATCCGTTCCTTAGCCTCTACTGATCAATGCTCTATCTATCCGCCTAATATTATCTATGCAGTATGATTTGAATTGTTAGTGCATGTAATACTTCTCAAATCTTGCCGTTGGATATGTATCAATTATCAGACTGCAATTTAGAAAAAAACAATAACCCATACTTTCATGGATGTAAGGCTAAGAATACGGAATGCATTTTGATTAAAGTAACCATGGATTACAACATCGCTACATAAGCTTAATTTGACGGTAGATTATCAAGCTGATCAATTCGTTCAATATAACAATCCTTATATGTTACGCTTGTAAAGTGAACAATCACATGAAGAGATAACACTTTATATAAAAAAAACATGTGCATTATACCAAATAAATAGGCTATTTAGATAACTGATTGAGCAGATAAGTCAAGACCAGATTCAAATATTTTGACTATTGAACAACTATTGGTTATTAACGCGCCGTGAATAGAAAGAAACCACAACGATGCACATTATGTGAAACAGAAAAGCGTCTTTATACATGCAACGAATGCAATGAATTTATTGCAAAAGGTATGGTATTATCTTGAAACACGTGTGGTGCAGTGTTAACAGCACTAGAAAACTTAAATCAGCAGTTACTGTTCTCCGGTTATTCTACAAATTCAAACTATATATTCATTAATGTTTCATGTGCATTTGGAGGAAATTACAAACATTGGTGTAATGGCATACTAATTTATGTTAACAAACAAATGTAGAGTCATATTAACTATAATTATTATATATTTACACTAATATGGTAGCATGTGTGATATACTTCATACAACCAGTGTTGTTGGAAGACAGCATTCTGGACTTGGCACGTGTGTTTCAGAGTAGCTGTCGTACTTTATACCTGATTGGTTTGATTTAATTACAATAAGTTATTGTTGTATAAAGTGAAAGGTAATTCAAATTCTTACACAACACTGAGCTTGACGATAACATTTGCAATATTGAACAATGTCACTTTACATTCTTAAAAGGTCGAATGTATCCATTATAATATATAATGATTTATCCTTGCATTCTTTATGTATGCCACTTTCTTAGCGGAAACAATTCCATTATACTGCAAACTCATAAATATGTGTTGACATATAATAACGTGTGCTTTTTGAATGACGATTTTAGGGGCATGCAAAGTAAGGGATTTCTTACTATGATAAACAACATGTGTCGATTAGTCGGTAATTGTTTGTTATTATGTGTCAGATGTTTATTGGATAAACTGGACGTCAGAGTTGGAGGTAGGCCCTGTTTAAAAATTAACTATAACATTCTCATGACAAAACAACCAATTACAAACCACTTTTGTTAATGTCTCTGTTATAAAGCACAAACATTCTTTTAATCAGGTGTTGTTCATAAGTCGTTATTTATTGTATTCGATTCTTCGCGTGTTGGTTTATAAAAACATCGTTGGAAACCACAATAGAGACACTAATTGTGAGCACTTAGCGCTTATCCTAACTAATCACCGAGTTTAACGGTATCGATACAACCTTATTGTGTACGGTCAGTTTTTAGTCGTTTTATATCAAACCCAGTAAGTCCGACAAAAATGTGGTAAGAAATTGAACTAGAGTCCATTAAGAAATATACTCGCACATATTATGTATACTCCATCACAATAAATTGTTGTTTGTTTAGCAATGTCTTCGTATAACTATTATTTTATATAACACTTAGCACTCATAAGACACACCATAACTATATCTCCATCCGAACATTGTATACCCAACGTTTTTTAAATACAATTATGTTACGCATTAAGGCAAGTGACTTAAACACCAACATGCACACCCATTTTTTCAAGTAATGAATAGCTTCAGAATATAATATTTATTGTACAGGAAAATATATAATACACATCAATATAAAACCAATCTGAATGATTGTCGGACTTTAGTAATTGATCAAACAAATGCACAACGGAGAACTTGGATGTACAATTCTTATCACGTGATCAAGTTCGATTCTAAACTATGCGAATACAAATATCGTCACGTGGTCAACCAACAGTGGTGGCCTACTTGTACAGCATTTGTTGATAAGACACATTTTCCGGTGTTGTAAGATGCATTTCCATTCGCTCAATACACTGCGTGTCAAAAATGTATGCCGACGTACGTGTATATTGTTTTTGTCATAGTTTTCAAAATTATTAATTTTTATCGTGACACACATATTGCATGGCTCTGGAAGACTATCGATATAGAGTGCAGGAAACAGGGTTGGCATTCTGAATCATGCTAAGAATTATACTTCGAAATGTTTCTATAAATACTAATATTAGGTTTTATATGACTTTTCTTAGTTTTAATCTGAGAATTTTCTTTGGAAAATAAGGTCAAACAAATAGCACCGTGATACATGCTATATTTTTATTTAAATTCTGAGATATATTTATATTTCAAAGTTCACCCCATGTTTAGAAAATGATTATTAAATCATAGACATTTCGTAATTTATTGATTAACAAATAACAAAACATCTAAGAAAGATTCAGAATACCTTTCAGGTCTAGTCGGTTATATTATACCTGTTCTGGAAGGTTCCTGTGGCTAGTGTCTAACATTATTTGAGCAAACTGCTCCACATACTCGCCTTAGATGACCGCATCGTATTTTTAGTAATTTTATATTTTAATAAGGCGGATACAATCGTTACCATTAATACGTTCATATCGTAGAGATCGCAGTCCATCTTATTCTGAAACAAACGCCACGTTATGTTCCGATCTATTGCGATCTTATAATTAAATGAACTCGATCGTAGTTATACTATTCGAGGGAATAATGGCTCTTTGTTAATAACATCGATTAATTCGTCAAAGACATCAAACCCCTATGATATGTACATTTGTGAAATTGTTATGTACTTACTTTGTTTTTCGTCTAGAAACTTAGTTTCGTTATGTATATTTGCCAACATATGGTTTGCAGTTTATATAGTTGTTTTGAGCTATCTTCACGTGTTAATGTATTTATATTGATGCGTTATGTACATGCGTCCTTACATGTATTCTATGTGTATTTGACAAGTTGAATTGTGTCATGTAAAACAATCGTTTCATTCAGTGAATGTGAGGTTACGTGCGTTTATCAAGTTATTATGTCATCAACTTCATTATATTATGTAGTGCTATCATTTTTCTGAACATTCGTAATTAAGATATGTGCACGTGTGAACTTCTTCTGTACTTATTTCATGATGGCATGTAGAAATTTTTTTTTGTGATGTACATTCATCAGTATAGTATGTGCATAACAAAGCGATCTTAATACATTAAATAATGAAGTTCATTGCAAAAAAATAAAATATAAAATTATAGAAAATGGATATGTTGAATCAGAACATTGATCAAAGTCAAGGGAGACGCGGATATCCTTGACGTTAGTTCAGTATTATATGTTTCAGAAACATCATGTTCAACGATGGAAACGCTGTTTTTTCTGTGTTGTCGTAAGTACTGTTTATGAAATATGCATGACCTTATTATGAAGAAAACTACATGGTTCAATGCAACGTAATAGTAAAGATACATATTATAATATGTGGGCAAATGTGTGAAGCTGAAATAGATTGATGAGTAATGTAATATTCCCAAGCGCATTAAACTGATTTTCCTCTAGTGGTTCTACTTAAACAAGCAACATATTTCAAAACATCACCTTTGAAATATTCAGCTTATATCAGTATGATGGTATTTGAAATAGAATAATTGTCTGATACAAAACAGCTGCACTTGGCATACGAAGTACGTAACGAATATGAAATATATTGATATGCGACAGCCTGAAAGGCAACTGCATTACGGTTGGAATGAACGTAGGTAAGAACAATGAGTCTGGTGGTATTTAATCTCGAAAAGATGTTTATAAAATGTAATATTAAAATCACTATAAGGCTACGTTGTATCGAAGAAAACACGTTTGTATAATAAAAATGCACTTTTCACGAGTAATTATGGAAAAAGCGCTCACATTTACACATCATGTATGCAGTGTTATGTGATACGTACTTTACATGAAGCACAGTGTGACAATTAATATTGTGAATTGAAAATTGAATTTGAGTTCGTTATTATAGGCATGCCAACAAATCCACTTTATTGCACTTAATGCGTGTAGTGCATCACTGCCATGAACGTGTGTTATTACCATATATGACGGGAACCAGTAACCAAATAATATACACTGTTGAAAATTCTCATATTATTTAATGTACTGCGTCATGCAAAACGATAGTTGAATAAATATTCCAGTTAGTAATATATAGACAGTATTAGTTTGCCTTCTGAGTAATACCGTGTTTTGCCAATAAGATCAGAACATACATATGTTTACAAGCGACTGCGAGCGCGAACTGTATTACCATAAAGGACGAGTATGAGTTACCACATAATTTACATTGGTGAAATTTCTCATATTGTTTAATGTATTTCGTCCATATGTATTGTATGTATTAGCTGTGTACACATTACAAACACTATTGTATAAGCGAAATATTACAAAAACTGACTCAACATATCTTAAGGGTATTATTATTTGAAATTAAATACAAACTACAAAGCTATTAAAATAAATGTTTAAATGAAAGTACACATGTAAATAGGTGAACAATTGCCTTCTTGTATTTACTTTTCTCAAACACTTACGATTGTTTATTCATTCTTCATGTATTTTTTAAATTCGTTTACGAACTATGTACGCATGAGTAAACATTTAATGGTTCATCTATAATTAAAGTCATTATTATTTCATACATATTCAGGAAATCGCGGTGCATTGAGCCGAGTTCAAACGGGATACGGATATTTAAAAACACGTCGTAGTTCTAGCACGTAGCACAGCATAGACATAAGCTAAGAAGAAAAACATAATAATTAGCTTAAACAGATGATTCTTTTTTACAATTATAACTTATTAGCAGCTTAGTTTTAACGCTAAAAGCGGACACAAAGCTAAGCCATTTCTGGTATAAAAAGCAATTACCTCTTGTGCCGTAACGTATACACTTTTAGCTAGTCTTAACATTGATATATACGTAGATGGGCATTTAATTAACATTTTATCCATTTATTTGCTCACATGTATATCTCATAACTCCGGAATGTTTAAACGTTTCTATATTTTAAGTCGGTTAATATACGAATAGCTTTACAAAATAAAAATAAGTTGTAAAACCTCCATAATTTTTTTTTTAACAATATTGGGAAGAAATAGATTTGCAAATCTTAAAATAATAAGTTCTTGTCAATACGTTCTTATCAGTGTAATGTCGGTTGAAAAAGATACCAATCTTGATAGGGATATTAATAAGCTGTAAGTATTATGCGATAACAACTAGCACACAATTGCTAATATTGATAAACTGCAATACAAGGGAAGCGTAGAAGTGTGAGAAAAAAACACGCATCGCAATTATTGCTTACCAACAAATTTAATAATTAAAGTGAATGCGGCAACTTGAAATACTCCTGTTGTGTTTCTATGGAAGGCATGTTAAAAGTTCAATTATTACTGTGAAGTTCTCTAAATGTGTAAGCTGAGTAAAAAGACAGCATGCGTTCGATCTAAGACTTAAATGCAATTCCATGCATCACTTATGTGCACTTATTATACCAAGAAAAATGCACGAGGCTGATCACAATGGAAAAGTAGTCGCGAGTGAAGTGGCATTGAATGCGAATATAATTGAGTTTGACAGTTAATCAATTAATACGAGGCTTTCATTAAGTGTATGCAATTATAGGCATCTCACCAAATGCAATAACCATCCGATGAGTACACCTTCGGTATGAGGGGTGATGACCTACACTATCGTCATAAGAAAGGATAAAGCGTCATCGAGAGTGTTTACAGTCAGTAATACGATTGCCTAATATGACAGACGTGTTCTAGCATCCAACATAATAGATACGGTCAATACTGTATATCAGAGAATGGTAAAATAAAAAGTAATGTCTGTTTGTTGTATTAACATTATGACTATGTTGTATCTATTGTCAATAACTTTAGTTAATATAACACACTATATAATATTGCTAGCCTCAGTAATTAACAATACAAATGTGTCGATAACATTTGATTTATTGTGAAAAAAGGAATAACACAAATCATCATTTTTGGTGATGATGGCCATTCTTTGTTTAATAACACCTATATATGTGTGTATACGAAGCTATACCATATTTAATCGTACACAATCCAGAAACATGATATTTGTATACATGTTTGCAAATTTTCAATTTAATTAAAAAAGAACAAACATAGTCTCCGCCATAGAAAAGTATTTGCATACACTGCGGTTTTGAAAGTTTTTGAAATTTTAATCACCGCGTGTTTTGTTAACTCTCATAAATTTTCCAAGAGCACTTAATTTTCAACGGAAAATAACCAACTACATTAATTTGAATGTAAAAACCTAATGGAAACAAAACATATCTTAGTTCATTCCAGTGACATTAAAAATGAATGCTTCGGGTTCTGAATACTAATGTTATTAAGATAACCTCCTGCTTTTAGTCACTACATGCTAGAAATCTGAAATTAGAATTGATATGTGTGTTGATCTATACAACAAAGAAATAGTTAGACAAATATACATTGATTAGTTTTAATAAAAGTGAAAACTCAGTTGTATTATTAGGATAAAAACGTATTGTACACGAACTGATTATTTATTATAGGCAAGCAACTAATTTTAAACAGTGGGACGCAAAACAACTGTATTGGAAATTGCACACAAGTTCACGATATTCATACGTTCATGCATACGCAAAATAATCCAAATATACATAATTTACAGTTCTGTATGAATTTCAAAAGAGAGCCTTATATGCATAGTGTGTATAAACTATGTCAATTAATAGAGTACGAAATTACATGAAGATGGATGAATGATAGATAAGGGGTTAACACATACATGCATTATAAAGGCTGCAATTCTGTTTTGAATAATTGACAGGCTGGAGATTGATATATAAATAAAAAATCTTCAAAACATAAATCATGTATCCTTGAATGTTTTGGAGGATATACAATAAATATATTGTATAAAGTCATTTTAAGTGATAGTGCAATATGTAATAGAAGAATATAAAGACATCTAATTATCGGTACTATATTGTAAATATAAATGTACGGCGTATACTTTAGCTAAGAATTAGACTATCGTTCCATAAACAAAGATCGAAATAAGAAACCCGTGAATGCGGCTTAAGATTTTGTCTAAATGGTTGTATCATCATACATAGCTATAATGCCACCTGAGAGCATTAAGAGCAAATGCATAACATGTTTGCCGGATTAACCGCGCCAAAAAAATATATAATTAAATGCAATACAATATATATGTCCTATTTCGCCTTCGAGTCAATGTCGCCCTGCATACGATTCTTAAAGCAGAGATTTTGTTGTTTTTTATATTTATTTTTGTAAAGCCTACATTTTTTACAACAAAGACTTTTTAACTTAAGTTTTAAAGTATATTGTTAAAAATTGCAGCATTAAACTATTGCATTCGTATGGCAGAAACGTTTAAAAATTATGTACACAAAATAACTTAAAATATTCTTTGCTTTGCACTCGCTTATGACTCAAAAATGTTGTTATTTATGTCAATTGCGCTCGCTTCCTACAAAACAACCGATCGATTTGGTTTCGACTAATTGTCGCTTAAGTTGCGCTTAAGGCAATGTTCAATAGTGGATACAAGTAACAACGTTATGTACTATCGTATGCGTTTGTCAGATATTTAAATGGGTTCGATAATTCAGCAATAAAGATAAGATATATGTTAAAATGGAGCGTCCACAGAAAATAAACGTTTATGTAATATGGAACACACCTAATCGTATCACCGTATATATGCATAACCTAACACAGCAAATCGCATCACTTACATGCTGAGAGGCATGCTAATAAATGGACTATTGTTCTGCGTTTGTGTTATGTTTTGCATAACTGAGTTACTTGTAGCAAGAAGATTACTGGTGTTCCGGTTAAATATATACAATTATTTCACGTAACATATAAGTGTAATACGAGTTATTGTTGATAATGATAAAGTATGTATGTTCCATTTAAGTCATGGCTACTTTTAAAGAGAGGCACGTTTCTTTATTACAATATTTAAAATGACGACTAAACGCTCACACTAATTTTGCTATAAATAATATTATAAAAATAACAGTTTTTACTCTGTGTAGTACGTAAAGGTTATACTTTATCGTGATTATATCAAACGTCAACTATGATATCCAGCTTCCTTAAATCACGCAATATCGTCAACTTTATAAAACTGTTGATTAACATGAGCCTCAATTTGATACACTTTTTTGTAATTGATGGTAAATCAAAAATAACTATTGTGCAATTGAATTTAACTTCATACGGTTTGCCTACACATTTACATAAATAGCGTAGACAAATACTATCTTCGCAAAATCGATAAAGTACAGAAAAACAATTCGGAAAGAAGCACACTTAATTAATAGGGAGGCGGTAAACTACAACGGGCGAGGCATGGTATGGTATTGCGCAAGGGGGGGTTAGAGGGTTAGGGTTAGGGTAAGGGTTAGTGTTAGGGATCGGGTTAGGGTTTGGGTTAGCCTAAACCCAACCCTAACCCTAACCCGACCCCTAACCCTTACCCTTACCCTAACCCTTTTTTGGGGTTATCACCCCTATACCATGCCTCGCCCGTTGTAGTTTTCCGCCTCCCTAATTAATATGACGTCACTTTATACGCGATTTTCTCGACGCTATTTTAATGTTATTAAAACCCTTTTTGTCAGAGAGCGGCGCATATGTAATATTTGGGGCGAGATGATTTTGATATGTTAAAAACAGACATGACTCGGCTGCACTTGTCTTCGCTTTCGTGGTATGAATGTAGAAATACATCAAGAGACTAATTGGCATATTTCACTGCCCAATAGTAATGCATTAGTGTTGTCAACCAATCCATTGCTCGGTCAAATGCGTCTGTCCGCATTTGAACTTGCATGCACGAGATATTCTACCTGACAGAAAATCGCAAATCGTTCTTTTTAACTGGTTCTGAAATTCCATACGTTCAACAACTGTGTTTTAAGTGTTTTATAAAACCTACTAACGTTTTTGTTAACAAATGCTATGGTGCAACATGATGCTGCATTATAATGATTGTTATGTGACGCCCTATATAATGACCCTTTTGAACGGTACACAACGACTAATATTCAGTTGCAATCATTTCGTAATGGTTAAGCGTATTTATTGTTCTTCAACTGGTATTTGCAATTGCATTTGTATGCTATTGTATTAAATAACATGCGTCATTATACTGTCCAACAAACTAAACGCACTGCAGCTGTTGTTTTGAAAAAGCTGTTACATACATAGCTATTGATGAATTCAAGAACTATCTTGAGTAAGTTAGCCTCTATATCAGAAACATTATTATATTATGTGTTTTATCATAGTATTGACTATCATGAATTACCCGCAAACTTAAAAATATAATCTTCGAGCGAAATACTCCAATTAACTCTCTAAGGTATCAACCTAATTGTGTTACATATTTAAATTCAGATCTGCAAATTATATGATGTTACCAATATTATATTATTAAAGTGTGTGTGCACTTTGTGCAAATAAAATAAATTCCAGGAGACGGTCAATCTAATCAACTTATCAGTCGGGACCGTTTTCATTTGATTACATTCATCCAGTCATTTTTCAAAGTTAATATAAATTCTGCGTAATGAAGTTTGTGTTTTCCAAGATGTGTGTTGCTATTATGATCATTATAACATGAATCCTATTTGTGTATTTTATTAAATTGCCATCATAATGATAATGTTTGCTTTAGTGGTACCATGCTCTGTTTATAGCTATTTTCAACTACTAGCCGATTAAAATACATGTAATAAACTCGGTAAACACGTTCAAACTGGTCGCTTGTTATTTGAACAGCCACTTTAAATACACGATGGGACTCTATAGTGAAAATAGTGTAGATGGATTGCACATGAATGTTCTGGTGTAGACAAAATGTAATAAATTATTATTATGATTTTAAAGATTCATCCTAAAAAAGGAAGGAAACCGTCAACAAGCATTAATAAAATTGGACGTCGGATACAACTGACAAATGTGCGCATTTATTAAAAGAGGGATGCTTGTAAATAATGTTGAAGTGCTCATATGATATTAAGGGCCCAAAAACAGCCCGAAAAAAATCAACTAATAATTAATATGTTAAACGACAGTACTTGTTAACAATCAAATATATATATGCATGCAAAGCTATAAAAACAATGCTCTTAATGTTATGAACATCAACCGCAAAACAAATATTAATTGTCGGAGTAAATTTACGCAACTGTCTAAAAATGTAATACATTGGACGCGTTGATTTGAGATTTTAAACATATTATACCATTGTAAACGAGGTGTTTATTTAACAAGCAACGATTGTTCTACAACAAACACCATATAGTGTAAATCAATTTAATGACTTCACCTGTGTTATTTCAGGTATTGCAACACCCTAGCTGAGGGCACATTAGTAAAATGGGAAATTGTTTTTTAAAACCCATCAAGTGCAATTTTAACAATACCTCCCACATTCATACACAATCAAGGCAGTCAATAGGTACTGAGCATAGCTTCGTCCGTACATAGTTTACAATTACCCAGAAATAAACACCGTAGTTGATTTATGCGATAACGTGTTGCTATTATTTAACGTAATTATCAGAAATCGATATACAAATTCATTGGTTTTACCATCAGATGCAATTAATTGATAGGATGCTTTATATTTTTAGGTTGCATTCGATTGTTGATTAATGTACCAAACCCGCCAAAATAGTAATAATCATGCTGATTGACAACACACATACGCATACGTATCATATTTCGGAGATGATTCATTGTGTGTCGTGAGTGCTAATGCAATATGTTCATTAACACGCAAATGACAGATTATCAATTATCTTGTCAAAATGCGCTGTTATACATCGTTTGTATGCAATTTGAATCCATAATCATGATCTAAATTTTCCTATGGTGCAATGCATTACCACAGTTGTAAGCAGCTTAATCATTCTAATATAAAACAAAAAAATACAAATATAACATAATCGCACTCATAAATAAGCCAAGGATATCCAAGGCTGACATGGATTTTAATCACCTAACAGAAAGGCTTAACATTCAGTTATACATCAGTTATCAAACGTATTAAATTTACATATCGACACAAAATTAAATGTACAATAAATTACCTAAAAAGTATGGACTTCAAGAACTACATTTTATCTAAAAATAACACAAATAAAAGAAAAAAGAACTCTTAAATCTACTTTTCCTACAAGTGATCCATTACTCTATTAACCCTTAAGAGTGATAGTAAACCAACAAAAGGTAAGCTTGTTGCGGAAAAACAGGTACCGAAGCTGTGAGCAGAAGTTTATTTCCGAAAACAACTATGTTTGATGTACACTACACGATTGACACGCAATAACAAGTTGACCTGTGACTCCGATGTTTGCATATGTGGGGCTGATTGCTGAGCAGTATACATTGTAGTATTTAAAACATGCTAATGATACCATTTAAACGAAGAACCAATATTGATTTACAAAATAATATAAATACACTTATCACACTTATGTTTAGTCAACTGAACGATATCATATATCTATTATCGAAACATACATACTTATACCAGTTTGTTTAAAATGTTGCGAGAAGTGAGGATACCGATCCGCTTGGACACAAATCGAATTGTTATCAAAGTTTGTCCTTGTGGGATGAATACCGAATTCAAACAAACAATCTCTATTCGCTGTTATGAAATTATAAGTGTGTCTTATATTTGCCATTCAATCGAATATTTTCTTAAGCAATAATATCTCAGAATAGTTATCTACATGCGTCTGTTTTAATACGTATCCACACGATCAGCGTTTCATGTTTATATTCGCGAATTGAATAAAGTCTATGTTAACGCATTCAGTAAACAACAAGAACACTAATGTGTGTACCTTTATTGTATCTACTGTTTCTAGTGGTTAAAGGTCAACCCGTACTCACAGCTATCAGACTTAAAATGGCATGCATAATCTTAAGTTCTGGAATAATTGCCTCTCTAAGAAGATGTCCTGTTATCATGGAAACTATATTGCTTTTGTTAGGTATATGTTATTGTGATGTGTTGATTTTGCGATTAGCTACTGGTATGCGTAGAGATGCATTGCATTGCTTAAATTCGCGTACTACAGTGTATGCAATGTGCGTTTACTTAATAATATGACGTATTACGATTTTATGGAACCCCACAACTGTTTAATAGGTTAGTATGATATGCTAATCCGGCAACATAAATCATCGTTTATTTTTATTTAAACATCTTGCAAATAATTGCGACATGCCCATCAACGCAGTCAGTAAGTTACGAATGTATTGGTGCGTTAACATGTAGATACACATATGCGTTGGACGTGCCATCATTGAATGATTATTTTGTAGTCTGAATTGTTTTGTGTAGTCGTTTATAGTTATTAACCTTGTTAACGTCAATGTTTTTCGACCTTAGAACAAAATGTATATCTTCATAAATAATATACAATACCATATCAGAAATTGCACAGTCATTCCAGGGAGTGCTCTTTAAATTACACAAAACTGTACAAAAACAACGTAAACCAAAACAACGTTTGTTTTGTGAAAGAGAGAAATGCTGCCGGCTATTGATTTGTCCAGGTAATGACGACATGTAAAACCGCATAAGTATATATATGCTGTGTCTGTCTAACGCATTGTTAAGCAGGTAGAAAACGCGTGAGTGATAGTTTTTTATCGTTGTAGATCGTCTTGAATTGTATCTCTTTCTACTTGAATATGTCATTTCTTATAAGAAACTATGATTCACATAAATATTTAATAAGAAGATAACACTACATACGAAATGACCCTGATGCATTCAACTAAGATTTACATATCATCCATAATGGTAATAATCATAGAGAACTGTAATCTGGTACCCGCTCTTTACTTTACTATATATATAACACAGTCCATCTAGATGAATGATAGCATTGGGAGATAAGTAATAATGTATTTTTTAAATATATCTTGCGTATGTTGCTGCTGGATGCCACAGACACAAACCTAAGAGACGGCCACACATTAGGTCAAAGTTCATTTAGGTGATTGTATCATATCATTGTATTTGTATCATTTATGTTATTGCAAGAACTGACACAATAAAGATCCATGTTTCTATCTTAGAATAATAGACAGCTGCGAATTATTTCAAAATAATTAAAAAAATAATTACACTGAATTAAATACCACCGACGAAATGTGTGGTATTAACATTGAACACAATTGTTTACCATTTATCTGAAGCAATAACAGGTGACTCCTAAATTGTGTGCGATACTTTCAAAGACACGCGTTGTATACATATTTTTAAAGTTCATGTATAAGCTACATAAGCATCAAGTTTGAAGTGTATGTTTATTTATGTGATAATACACTGTTTTACGTTATACTTAATTAAATTGAATTTATATGGAAAGACGAACATACATATTAGTTGATGATTACTAGACGGGATTTACATACATCCGAAAGTCAAACCTATGAACCTGCCCTTCAAGTATAATATATTATATAGTTCATTGCATACATATCTTTTAAATACAGACGGAGAAACGGAAGTCATCACGAATGGATACTTAAATTACCACTTTTGTCTAGACGGACGGATAGTTAACCTATAGCCCACTTCTGTGGAAACGGTATGGGGATTATTGAGACAGTTACAAATGTATTTATTTTTCTTTTTCATAAAATGTATGCAGTCGTACCATTGGGTGTAGAAAGCCCCAGGTTCCCGCTAAAAGAATATAAATGTATAGCAACATGACGAACACGTGACCACTGGCGTCACAAGCTATCCCAGAGGGCCAAAAAGACGACCACGTGACCAATGACATCACAAGCTATTCCAGAGGACACAGGTACACATTTATTATGTTTATATAAGTGCTCTTTCGAACGTTGGCTTCACATTTTTGTTAACATGTATATATTACGAGATATTAATNTTACACTGAATTAAATACCACCGACGAAATGTGTGGTATTAACGTTGAACACAATTGTTTACCATTTATCTGAAGCAATAACAGGTGACTCCTAAATTGTGTGCGATACTTTCAAAGACACGCGTTGTATACATATTTTAAAATTTTATTTTATAAACATTGGCCTGACTTGTTAACTCTGCAGAAATAAACAATCATGTACAAGCTACATAGGCATCAAGTTTGAAGTGTATGTTTATTTATGTGATAATACACTGTTTTACGTTATACTAAATTAAATTGAGTTTATATGGAAAGACGAACATACATATTAGTTGATGATTACTAGACGGGATTTACATATATCCGAAAGTCAAACCTATGAACCTGCCCTTCAAGTATATATAGTTCATTGCATACATATCTTTTAAATACGGACGGAAAAACGGAAGTCATCACGAATGGATACTTAAATTACCACCTTCGTCTAGACGGACGGATAGTTAACCTATAGCCCACTTCAGTTAAAACGGTATGGGGATTATTGAGACAGTTACAAAAGTTTTTTTTTTCTTTTTCATAAAATGTATGCAGTCGTACCCTTGGGTGTAGAAAGCCCCAGGTTCCCGCTAAAAGAATATAAATGTAAACAAAACATGGTGACTGAGAACTAATTGTATATATTAACAATGAACTGAGGAAAACAAGTTATCGAAAACAGTCTAAAGACGTTTAAACGTCTGAACGTATCCACATTAAATTAATTTATTTATCCAGTCTTTATCCAGTCTTTTTACGTCTGCACGTATGTTAATAGGATATCATTTAAGAAAACAGAAGAAATATTAATCACGTTTAAGAAATAAACAGTAACCGTCATTAAATGTAGCAGGTCTTAATTAGTAACTATAAAGAGGTTACACGTGTATTTAAATATACAATATTAATGTCACACGTCCTGAGAGAGAGAGAGAGAGAGAGAGAGAGAAAGAGACAGAGAGAGAAAGAGACAGATAAAGAGCGAGAGAGAGAGAGAGATAGAGAGAGAGAGAGATAATAATTTAAAAAAACACTATTCCGAAAATATTCCTGCATATACTATAACGGGATATTGACTCTTAATATACGTTAATTATCGTACAAAAGTGACCACAGTGCAATAAGTAGGAAGGCTTACACAATCCCATTCATTTTAATATGTATGAACCACGAGACTGTCAAAACATTCCCAAATGTGATTTTAGCAACACTTCTCTGCCTATTCCTAATTGCCACTACGCCGAATACAGCTAATAGACAGACGACATACATCCTCACCTTGTGCCGCTAGGGAGTACTTCGCAAGCGCAACATGACGAACACGTGACCACTGGCGTCACAAGCTATCCCAGAGGGCCAAAAAGACAACCACGTGACCAATAACATCACAAGCTATTCAAGAGGACACAGGCACACAGTTATTATGTTTATATAAGTGCTCTTTCGAACGTTTAATGATTAATATAAACGAATGAGGTGTTGTTTGTGATTTCTCACAAGGCGATGTTGATTATACGACTGTCGAATTTATCGCTTAACAGTATTAACTTATTTATTTATGTACTTATTTATGGAATCCAGAAAACGTGTCTTGCATACGTATGAACAACCTTATAAAATCAATTACTTCCAACCTACTTTCACGTGTTTATTTGTATTTGTAATTGACGCACAGCATTGTCCCTGATCATTTTGTAAAACAATGTATTCTATTAAACGTAATGCGCCTTATTATAAATGGCATAGAATGAACGTAACACACACTTTTAATCGATAGCATGTAAGCCAGTATGCGCTTATGAAGTTGTTAACGCATTATTCAATAGATTACAATTTAATTGATAGGTATGCAATAGTAATACTATATGTTTCATTTGCGTAAAAACGAAGGTTAATAAAGGTATTTTCCCTTAGTCAGAGCAATAGTACTTACCCCCGCAGATGCACAATTTTAAAAAACGTGACGCCAGTGATTGAGAATGTTAACCACAGAAAATACATATAACAACTGCTAAGAATGCTTTTTCGTACACTTATGGATTCATTGAACACACAGTAACTATTTTACGGTCAGCATTAATGCCTGACTGTTCTCTCGCGAATTTATATTCTATGCTACTATTTCAGAAACTCAGATGCCAAAAAAATGTCGATTAGATACGCCACATATAGTTATTATGTTGGGAAAAACTATGTGTATGATGATAGCTTGCAGACGTTCAAATCAAAAGGTATGCCTATTATTCTGGGTAATATGTAGTCCAGACGTAAATCTAGATTTAGAGAAGATACGCGCTAGTTAAATAACGCATCCTTTAATATGGAGTAAACAGCGAAATGCGGATTGTTGTCAGGTATGCTTCTTCTAAAAACAATTAAAATTAAATATACTTTTGGCATCTGTTTCTACTGTCTTAGCACAATTTAAGTAAACCAATCTGAATTATTAGACGCATACGCACGTACATATAATACTAAGTATATTTAGAAAAGGGATCATCCTGCGTTCAAGCTTGGGGCGAAATGAAACCAAATCATCAGTAATTGGCTCATAGTTTCACAATCGCTTTAAACTCATATTAAAATATATATATATATTTAAACGGTTTTGTAGGAACTTTGCAGTGTAATATAAAAATTAAAATGATCCGTTGCTTATATATTGTATTAAAATATAATACAACCGAAAGTTAATTAATACTATAAATATATTCCAAATGTTTCTTTTTGCTAGATTACTTGGGTATATGTATTATATGATTCTACGTTTACACTGAATAATTGAGTGTTTAAACATGTATTTATTTATGTTAAGTCCACCCTGACGTAAATATTAAACATGACAAACCTAATCTATCTGTCTTGGTATTGAACACTGTTGCACAGTACACACTTGTTGGTTCTCCATTAAGCAATATAATTTATGTTTACTGTTAGGTATTTCCACACTGAGAAACCTGTCTCTAGTAAAATGTCAAAATGTGAAACGATATACACGTATACAACCTCATATAATAGACATGCGAAACTTCAAACTTATCTTGAATATGCGAAAATAAAAAACGTCCTTTTCGCAAATGCTATGGACGATCTCGGCGTAAATCTTGATTAATTGTCAACTACTGATATGCAAAATGCAGCGCAATTATTCATTCACGTAGTTTCGCACAATAGTCTCGCACAACCCATTACGTCTCAAAAAGTTATCATTTATAAACCAATAAATCATTTCGCGTTGTATGAGCGTTGTTTGCGTTAGCCTTCCATTATTTTGCCATTTATCTTGCCTACCAGGATACTTCATAGCTGCATACGAAAACATAAACCTGTGATGGAACATGCTTTGCATATTGTGAACGTTATTTCAATTCATATTATTTCAGATGAATTAACGCTAATGAACAGGGCTCCCACATCTAAAGATATTGGTTAAATTTGACTGCATCCGCAGCATCATTGCCAATTATATATATAATATATATATATC